>OZ038487.1:76083823-76236323 GCA_964036315.1 Acanthosepion esculentum | reverse complement strand
TCGTGTGTTAGTGGAGTGGAGCGCTCAAAATACTCTAAGGGATGAGCTCTATAGCCTTGGGCGTCCGTGTGACTATGTCTCAATAACGATGAGGTATCACTCGCCTGACTGGTGTTGCGGAATGCCCTCTGGGTCGGCAAAATGCTCTGTGCAGCGGGGTTGGCAGTTACGCCAAAATGCATGCGTTGCGGTGGGCGGTTGAGTCATTGGGGCACATCTTCCACTGTAGCGTCGTACGGCCGTTGAGCGAGCTGATTGAAGGTTACATGGTTAGCATCCTGAACGGAAAGTTATTTGTTCTCGAGGCCAGTTCTGTTTGTAGCAATGTTGTGCCGCAGTTGAAGAGGAATGAACACTATGTGTTCTTGTGTTTACTTGGCATTATGCGAGTCGTGATTTAGAGAGAATTTTACGGAGGTGAGAAGTTTTCCTCTACTCAATTGGTATTGTTTTTTAAGCACCAGGTTAAAATCAAAATTAGAACGGAAAGGAGGTGACTCTCTTCATCAAAATTAGGCGAAAGGTGTTTCGCGTTTGGTTCGCTTGAGGGAGGCTAATTTAGAGTGGCATCTGCAGGTGACATAGGCTTAAGGATATTAGTCGTCTGATTTAAAACATTTGTCATTTAGGGTTAAGCTAGAGTAAGTCGTGTTATTTTTTGTTCAAGTTGCTCAATTTAACTTAGCAAGGGTATGGGTGGTCATTAGCCCATTTAGTTTTATCCCCCAAATTTTTGGTTCATTCCCCTTCCCTCACCATTTAGGTGACAGAGATTCCAGTTCTCTGTTTAAACTGTGAGATGTCTTTAGTTTTCGAGTGTGAGATTTCGTTATTGTTATCGTGTTTAAATGTGCCAGTGATTATAGAATGGATGCATGGAAATTATTTTATTAATCCCGCAGTATAGTTTCGTCCAGTTAACTGTTATTTCTGCCATGATAAAACTTGGGAGGGTCTGTTACTAACACAAGTTTGTTTAGTTGTGTAAATAGTTTTATATCATAAACATGGCAGATTTATAGTTTAAAATTTTTATGGACCCCGACTTCCACAAAAACTGTACATATGGGGATTAGGTAGGATTTCCTTCAGTGAATATGGTGTATGTATAATAGTATTGTGTGGATGAGATGTTTTGGTGAAAGTAACGATGTTTAGACGATCGGGTCAGTAAATGAGGCTAGCTAAGCTAGAAATAAGACAGGTGAAGACCAGCCTCCCCCATCCCAATTTTGCCCACGTGGCGTATTTGTAACTGTTGTACAATAAATATCACTGCATTTCTAGTCTGTCCTCTAGTACTATTCGGATCACTATTTCAGTGCGTTGTTACATGTGAATTTTTGTTTCAGTCCAGCCCTGGTTTACAAAGAGTTAAGTTCGTTATTCTTATTTTGTTGGACTTTTGAATTTCACAGTTTTCTTTTTTATTTGTGTGTACCTGTTTCCATTTGTTCACTTATCATTAAGTTTGTTTCCATGTTCTGTTTTTAAACCCCACTACCCGTTTTTATTTCAGTTTTATTTTCCTTTTTTCGTATTGTTTTATTTTAATTGATGCTTATTGACTTTAATATTCCACGTTCTTGTTTGATTTTGTTCGTTTTATGACTTTCGTCTTTCGTCAGACTTTTTCTTTCGTTTTCAAGAACAAACCAATTTTTATAAAAGGTGAAATTTTATTTGTTTAGCCATGGTGGTTTTGTGCCACGATGGCCGAAAACTTTGACGCACCGGCTGTGCTAACACAAAATAAAACACCACCCGAAAACCTGCCAGCTCGGAGAACAGGCCAAAGAAGGACGCGGCGTATAACGAGGAACAACGAGTCAAATACGAAAAGTTGTGTGTATATATATATATATGGATATATATAGATATATATCAATATGTGCATGTATATATATGGATATATGTGCATATGTATGTATATATATATGCATGGATATATGTGCATATATATACATGTATATATGTTGTATATTTAGGCAGCAATCCTTCGTTTATGCATTAGGTTCTTTCTCAAAGAATATCACTTTCAAATACTAATAACTGCGGCAAAATGTACTGATACCATTGCTCATTATATAATAGCTTAATATATGACTATATTGGAACAAAGAGGGACTTGTCAGCCAGGTGATGAATCTGGATAAAACATCCTCCAGATATGACATGGATATCAATGCTGGAAAAGCCAAAATTCTAACAATGAAAAAGAACTTTCAAGTAAGATAAAAGGTGGTGATAAGAAACAAAGTAGTGAGCCAATTCAAATATCTTGGCTCAGTTACCATTGAATAGGACTCCAGAATAGAAATAATTTCAAGAGCAGCACAAACAGTGGCCATTGTTACAAAACTAAAAACTAAATCTGGAAATACAAAATATCTGCCTGTTATAAAAGATCAGGCTGTTGTATGAATTGACTTCTCATTCTTTCTGTAACCCTACAAATATTGGACATTAACTGCAGAATTACAGCATTAGAAATGAGATGCTACAGAACCATCCTAAGCATCTTCTATGCCAACAGTCTCACAAATGATAGTGCAAGACACTATAACGCAAGAAGCAGGCCTATTGGAAGGTGTCATAACCACTGTCAAGAAGAAAAGGTTGAAATGATATGGACATGTCATAAGAAACCAGAATCTTTCCACTACCATTCTACAATGTACCACCTTAAAAAAAAGAATAAGCAGAAAGAAAAAAATAGGTGGATAACATCACTAAGTGGAGTGGAAGCTCATTCACAGACTCATACACTGACATGCAAGTGAGACATACGCAGGAAGCTGGTTATGTTAACTGTACAGTGACCCTAAAACCACACCTGATCGTGGGACTAATGATGATAATTATCATTAGTCCCATGATTAGGAGTGGTAGTATCTAGTTTCATTTTAGAATATTTTTTCAGAAAGATGTTGCAGGCAGTATTTTCATATTTGATAGATAAAATTAGGTTAACTTTGCCTTTATTTTTTTTTACTTTCAGAACCAATTTAACTGCTGTTTTATTTTTCTCAAATACTGATTAAAGAAACTTTGGCATTACTAAGTTGAAATAAATTCAGTTTTCTTATTTGGAACAAAATACTATTCTGGCAAATTAGAGATGGACACCAAAAATCCTTTAATTTATTTTCTATTTTAGCTTTTGCAGATTCTAGCACTCACTTATAAAAAAAAAGTATTCAAAATGATGCAAGGACAGTTTGTATACTTGAAAACAACTTACTTTATTTTATCTTTTGTCTTGCTCTTAACACCTTTGAGTCTTCTACTACAATAACTAATTGATCACAATCCAAGTTCAGCTTATGATAACACAAAATAATTGATGAACTTGCCACACACCAAACATTAAAATGTGTAGAGTAAGTTTATATTGGAACATAACACTATCTACAAAACAATTCAGAAAAATGGAATATTTTTTTTTGTGAATAACTTTCATATTTCTTGCCCAAATTCCTTTAAAATTAGTCAGTTTACTCTTGAAAGTATATGAATACAATGTATAAAAATAATCTATTAGTATTTCTCCAACAAAACAGTTTTTTTTATATGAAATCTTTGAAATTTGAAGACTGTTATAGCTAGTAATAAAAGACAAAAACGATGGGTCTTTTCATCAAAACAAAGTACTTATTAATGAACACAATTATGAAGAACTATATTAGTACATTAATACTTTTAAGCAGTAACTTTTGAATTTATTTTCTTTCATTTGTTGTTCTAATAAATCAATTAATGTATGACAATCCTCCCGTGTCACTGATGCTCACACTTCAGTAGTGACTCATTTCAATTCTTGGATTTGGCGGATAGTATTTTCTTAATCTTCTCTTGATGATTCCACATAAATTTTCTGTTGGATTTGTGTGTGCACTATATGCAGGCCAATCAAGATTAGTTATCCTCTTCTCCCTAAACCATTCTGCTGCATGGGGTGGAGTAAGTTCATGCATTGTCTCCAAACTTGTCCCTAAACTTGTTCTCAATGTATGGGATAAGGAAATGATTTTAGATATCCTGATAGACAATATCATTAACAGACCTTTTGAAGAAACGGATCTTTCCAACACAGATACAACCCCCAAAGCATCACAAACTGAGGGAATTTCACACTTTTTTCATGCATTTGGCATTGTATCTCTTGTGATTTTCTCCAGATGATGGGACTACAATCATCAAAAGAAATAGCGAAATCACTGAAAATGCCCTAGCTCCATTGATCAATAGACCAACTTTGATAGTCTCTAGTCCAAATTAAATGCTTCCATTTCTTCTTAAAAGTTAGCAGTGGCTTCAAAATCAGTATTCTGCTGTCATACCTGAACTGATGTAGTTTCTGGAACATTGGTGATCGAAACCCAGCTCCACCAGGTTTTGAATATTGAACTATATTTGGCAAATTGATTGAAAATAAGGATCCTATTCAGCTGACATTCATCTTCAGTTTTGGAACTGTAGTTTGACCATTTTGAAAAAGTTATCTTCAAGACAGTAGAAATGAGAGTATCCAACCTCAAGACCTTTTGATTCTTGCCAGCTTCCTAAATGTGTGAATTTTTTGTGCTTTTTGTGCTTCCAGCCCAATACTTTATTACAAAATTATTTTGTAATAGCTTTACAACAAAGTAAGATTAAAAGATATAACCAAAGATGAAAATATATATCTGTCTATATTTCTGAGATGAGGTATATAATTATTTACATTGTTCAGACTGTTATCCTCATCTTTATTGCCATGTTCACTTTTTTATTAAAGGTTCACTATCTAGTTGGATTAGATGGGAGCATCTTTGATTATTTCCACAAAGTGGGCAGAGTTTCAGACATATGAAGAAAAAAAAGTGGGACATGCCCTTGTCTGAGAAAGAATCCAGTACAACTGTTGGATATAACAAAAACTGTAATCTGATATCTCCCAGAGGCTCAAAGCATTCTTCAACAGCATTACTGATGAAGAAGACTGAAAGAGGATCTAACATAATCAGGATAAATCTTTCAGGCATGAATTCAATGCAGTCAAGGCCTGCCAAGTACAAAAATTAAACAGATTGAAAAATCAGAAGGTGATGCAAAGGTGCATTACCCTTCACCCCCACCCCGTGAAGTCAGTAATCAACATCAGTCAACACCAGCTGAGTGTCTCAGAGGAATCAGTACTAAACAAGGGTCTCAACTTCGCCACAACCATCAGGTGGATACCATACTTGGACATCATTGCCTGAATTGTGGAAATAGCCTTGAACATCCCTCAGGCGTGGGTGGATGAGCCAAGATGAAAAGTGAGAGAGATACTGAAGAAAGCCAAGCTGCCCAAATCAAACATCACAAAACTGGAGAGGCTGGCAATCAGAACCCTACAGAGGAATGAAAACATCATCATACTACCAGCTGACAATGGTAATGTGACTGTAGTGATGGACAGATTGGAATATACAGGAAAGCTGGAAGACCTCATTAGAAATGGTACCTACAGTAAAGAAAGATCCAACAATGAAAACAGAATGAAAACTGTCACAGATCCTAATCAAGAACAGGGACCACCGCACCTCAAGCATACAGGCAGTTGTTGCAGCATTACACCAAGCTACCTCACATATACAGTTTCCCCAAATTTCACAAAGACAGTATTCCACTCAGGCCAACTGTTAGCTGCTAAGGCTCTGTATGCCACCCTCTGAGTCACTTCCTTGTAGATATAATTGATCCATTAATAACTTCATATGTCCGAAACCCTGTCCAATTCATGGAAATAATAAAAGATGCTCCCATCCAATACAACCAGATGGTGAGCCTTTAAGACATGGTGAGTTTGTTCACCAAGGTACACACAGAGGAGGCACTATCAGTAGTCAGGGACAAACTGGCCTCAGATTCATCCCTAGGAGAATGGACCAGTATACCAAGAGATAACCTGGTGGAGATACTGATTTTCTGTACACAAACAACACACTTTGGACTGGGATCAGATATATATTGACAGGATGAAGGCTTAGCAATGGGCTCACCATTATCACCAACAATGTCATAAATAATCATGGAATACTTCAAAGAAATAGCATTAGAATCAAACACTAAAGCCAACCCTTTGGCTGAGATAGGGAGATGATACCTTCATACTCAAGTGAACATGGCAATAAAGAAGAAGACAATAGTCTGAACAATATAAATAATGAAAATATATATTATCATTCTCATCTTCATTGTTGTTATCACAACTGTACCTTCCAACTTTCATCAGGTGTATATTGATCAGGGTAACCTACGGAAAATACCAAACTGAACTGGCTACTGTATTAAAGCATTGATTCATGAATTTGGTGACAGTAATTATGAGTTCAATCCCTGGGCTGGGCAGTGTGTACTTAGAGTCAGTGAAAAAGAAAAAACTACACCAATGATAGAGCAAATATGTTAGCAAACTATTTCATAAGGAGAGAGAGAAACCTACAATACAAAAGAATATGGAAGGACCAAAATTATTAAAGTCTGTAGTAAAATCGGCATTGGACAAGATGAAAACAGCAAGACCAGTTAGGATTGTAAGAAAGATGCTCTCAGCCTTAGATGATTTCAGCATTAACAAGATTACAGAAGTAATAAATTAAAAAATATATATAACAGTGGAGCCAGACTAGAAAACCTTAATAGATTCATCTTCATAGTACTACCTAAGAAACCAGGTGCAAATGAATAAACTCTGATGAATAGAGCACAAAGCAAAATTAAACCAGAAATAGGAAAAGAATGATGCAGTTTGGTTAAGGACACAGGAACAAGAAATTTATGATCAGAATGATATCAGAGAGAGAGCAATGCAGATGCAAAAGAATCTACACTTAGGTTTTATAGATTGCGCAAAAGCATTTGATAAGGTATGGCACAAAGATCTATTTCTGTTGGAAATCTAGATTATATTTGGGAAGGATGTTAGAATAATCCAGAACATATATTGAAAGCAAACAGGAGACAAATTGAGTAGGTACACAAAAATAGAAAGGGGGATAAGACAAGGATTTGTCTTCTCACTGAATTTGTTCAGCCTCTACAGTGAGACTATCCTAAAGGAGTATGAGATCCTACCAGGATTTATTATCAGTTTGTATAAACTTAACAATATAAGTAGATGACACTGTGATGATATCAGACACAAAGAAAACTATGGGACCTCCTAGACAGGGTAGTGAAGGAAAGTGAGAAAAAGGGACTAACCATCAACTGTAAGAAAATAGAAAGTATGGTTGCCAGCAAAAGAAAAATCCCAAGATGTGAACTACAAATTGGATATGTTAACATCAAACAAGTACAAAAGTTTAAATATCTGGAAAATATTTTTAAAAAAACTAGAAAATGTAACGGCAAAATCCGAACATGCATTGGATGAGTGAAATTAACCCATAACTGGGTAGATTCATACCTTTTCAAGGATATTTGTGCATAAGTGAATATAACAAACCCAAATGGATTTGGAACTCATCTCTCCGATTAACAATTCTGAACTATTATCCATTACACCACCTGCACATCCACGCTTACAGCACCTGGTATTTCCAAGCAGTCACCCATATAGGTCTTGACCAGGTATGACATTGCTTAACTTTGGTGATCTTACAGGAACTGGTGTTTCAATGGGATGTGACCATAAGCAAAAAAAAAGTATAAGCTTTACATAAAAATAGGTTAGCATATTAAAAAAAAGCCTGTTAGATATATTAAAATGAATTCTGGTACTTTTTAATAACAAAGTGCACTTCAATGTATTTTTTAATCAATTCACCCCAAGCAAGACAATGATGTCACTAAGATGCAAGGGGTTACTGGAAGTAAAAGAGAATGAAAAGACTTTAGAAAGAATTAGAAATCCAATCCTAAATTGGAAACAAGTGATAAATCTCCACTTCTGTTCAAAAGTCCGGGAGAAGTGTGAACTGGATGATAGACAAACCTGACATCTCATTATACAGAATGAATTCAATATTTTTGTTATCTTTTGTTTCTCTGTCTTTAAGTAATTCACTGGTACAGATTTAATAGCAAATCAGCATTTCCCAGAATTTGATTGGTGAAGAATAACCCATGTTCTATAGAAATGCATTAAAGATTTAAAAGTAAAAGTTACCCCTTTTTTTGAAAGATCTATTTCTCCTTACACATTTTCTCAAATTGATTGAAAATACTGAATCATTAAGAGAATTCATTTTTCATGTCAATATAGGTTTCGTTGAAATTAGCCAACTTGAGCACAAAACTGTTTAAAGAATTTAGTGATTACTTTCAATGGCTTGTGAGACCAGATAACCAATATAGTGCAATGAGTGCTTCTTAACATTGTCAGTAAAACTATAAGGCAAGCTTGAAAAAGGAGTAATAAACCATTTTGAAAATTTTAGATTTTTTAATAATCACCAAAATTAATCACTTCTAGCAAATAGAGTAGATTATGTTTGTACTTGAAAAAATTTCATGAATTATTGAAACTGGGCCCAATAAATAACCTACTTTTGAGAATATGTGATGCAGTCTATGGCAGCACTTTTCAAAATTTAGACATAAATTAATTACAGTATAACTTTACTACTGTATAAGGAAGTAAAAGTAACTTTCAATATATCGCAGAGTAGATAATTAATTATCAGTGTTTTCCTAAATTAGTAAATAACTTATAATATTTTTAACAGTGTTAACATCTACATTCAATGTTGAAACTGGACGATATTTTTTCAAACAAGAAATTAAAAAAGTTCTGAAAGTGGACATAGGCAAAATATGAAACCAAATTGTTAAAAACTGTAAAGCACAATGAGTGGAAACAAAATCCTGACAATTCAAAAACATTTCGAGAGTAGAAAAAAAATCAGATATCGTAATCAATCAAGTGTGAATTAACTGCTGACTTTGCTAAAAAAAATGAAAAATAAATATTCACTTTTAGTTTTATGTGTGAATTTATACAAGGCTAAGAACATGATGAAATTTTATCTTCCACTATATACGCGTCTTATCCTTTTTTAGTAGTTGTACACTCGCTAATTTTAACATTAAGTTCCCATAAATGGAAATGGGTGTGTAGTTTTTATTGTAATTTTCTCATTTAAAGAGTGTTTAAATATATAACAGAAAAATATTTATCTTTTAAAGAAAAGAGCAAGAGTTAAAAAGGTAAGTTATGATGTCATACAGTGTCCATCTTTTGAAAATATAGACATGGTGGTCGAGATTAGAAATATCCAGCGACATTCATCAATTTTAATTGAAGTTCAATAACCGTAACACTAACACATGACTAAAAAAGTGAGACAAGTGTAAGAAGGTATCATCCTCTTTAATCCTTTGGCAGCCAGTCTTGTACTTCTTCATCATTTCTGTACATATCAACAGGCTCAAAATTAAAGAACATTATTAATCAAAGATGCACATTTACATGACCAGTTAATTAGCACTCTTTTTTTATTTTTTTTATATGCAAATAGTGTTTGAATGATAATTGATATAACTTACATTTGAATATTTTAAAAATTAAAATAAATTTATTTTACTCTTTACATTTGTTGCTGGTAGTTATTAGTCAGCTAACAATTTCTTGAAAACTTGAATTAAATTGATAAAAATCAGAAATTACTAGCCTATATTTTTGTTATACGAAAGTAGCGTTCCAAAATAATCCATTTATGCATTTTTGTTTGATACAAACCCACGCTTAAGAAGTTGTTTATTGGCTGACTTTAAAAATTAAAATGTTTATTTAACATTTAGGGATAGCGATTGAAATATGATTTATTACATTTTGACAACACTATGTGTAGAAAAATAAGACTTTTTAAAAAGTGTTAAGTTGTAATAATTGCATGATTTACATGCAATCAGAACACTTTAGTTTTTAATGCAAAATACAACCACCTGTTATACTACCGCCCTTTAAGGTTTCAAGAAAAGAACTAGATTAAGTTAAGTTGTGTAACTAATTTATTCGCATTATTTACGCTTTATGATACGCTATTATTTCCAATATAGTCCCACGTCACATTACAGTTGCTAGTGTTGTAGTGTCCTATTGTAAAAAGTAAAAACGGGCCATGCATAAGAAAGAATAATCGGTTGGCTTAGTTAGTAGCTGTCGTTTCGTCTTGCTTAACTACTACTACATTACAACAAGCAAACTTTCTACTACAACTGCATTTATTTACTCTTCTTGTACGCACGCTGGATTCCTACTGCTGCTACTCTGTCATAATGACAGTGTCATTACACCTCCTCCTGTTCGCAGTGGTTCAGTTGTTGTTATTGTTATCACCATTACTACTACTACAATCACTACGAGTTGCTCAAAGACAACGAATACTACGAGGGAGACATCTGCTGCTACTGCTATAATTTCGATAGTGCGATCCGGGTACGTTATCAATACTTGCTCCGAGTCCATGTAGCAGCAGATGGAGGGAGGTTGCCATTGTACTAAACCAGCGTAGGAAGAAGGTGAGCAAAGAGAGTGGCTCACATACAGTTACACATTCACACACACGCACACACACACACACACACACAACAATATGGATGGAGGTTGTAAAAAGGAAAGACTAGAAGTCACAGCTACAAACATCAACACATAACATACAACTTACTTATGACACACAAAAAGAACAACATAACGCATTATTAGTGAACACAAAAGTTACAAAAAGTGCTAATAATAAAATAAATAATATAATTTGAAAAGGAAAGTAGGGGGGATAATAAACAAACGCAGATAAAGCTGCTCGGCAGCGTCATATTCGGCGCTGTCGAGGGCACAAAGTAGGTGATATATGGACAGGCCAAAAAATGCAAGAGGGCGATGGACTAACTTAAAATTACTTAGACGGTAAAAAACATCAGACTTCTTGTTTCTATCAAACTTCTGGAGTGATCATTGTCATTGGTTCGTTTCTCCACTTAAAATCAGGTGTGTGTAACTGACATTCTTTCTGGTTTAAGTTGCCTTTGGCTTCGATTTTGATTTACCAGGCAATACAGAAGAAGAAATACGACTGACAGACGTCAAGAAAAATCATTCTAGCGTTCTGTTCTTGTTGGTGCATCTCATCCTTCTGATCTCCACTGCTACTACTACCTCCACCGCAACCAGACCCCCACCTTCTTTCCCCTGCATAATCTGCTCATCAGCCTTCAGTTCGTTCCTCGCTCATCATCATTTACTGACATTGGTGCGATACTTACGATATCACTACTACTAATAATAGTCAGGCCGCCATTCTCTAACACAACGCATCAGTCAGATTCCCAAGATGTCGACTAACCGTCGACCATCCCTTCCACCAATGCCTGATCTAAGTCATCTTACAGAAGATGAGCGACGAATCATAGAAGATGTTCTTAAAAGACAACGCGATGAAGAAGAACGAGAACAACAGATGATACAGTAAGTAATATTAACGCGTTTATCCAATCTATAAAACATAATGTTTACACACCTTGCAACACAGTGAATAAGACTGTCTTTTAAAAAGTCTTATAGAAAACAATTTTTTTTCTGATATTTGAATTACTAACATTGCTTGGACATCAATGAGAAATTATCATCGTTCCTCAGCAGCGAAAGCTTTGCTAAGTATTTTAAAAAATGTAAATGAGCGTGGTTGTCAGTGTTAGAAATTTTGAACCTTGGCTCAAAATATGTAATTAATAATTCTAATTCAAATAAAAATATAAAATGTAATTTGGGCTCCCTTTTTAAACTACTTGGTCAGTCTCTTTTCCTTTCCTGTCTTCATTTTTTTTAAAATTATTATTATGGCAATTTAAGAAAATAAGTGATCGCAAGAACAAATTTTAAATTAACAGTTCGTTTACGACAAAATCGGCTGTTGTTGAGGGTGATTTCGTTATTCTCATCCACTCAACTAGTGTCAAGATTTGCTGATACTTTCGCTTTTGGATTCATCAAGCTATGTCGCTCATTTTCGTTTAGTTCAGTTGCAAAGAAGGCTAAGGAAAACCATTGCTAATTGACTGGAGATTTAAAATCTCTCTCTAGTAGAGTCTGAGTCTTAAATAATTTGTTTTGGTGTTACCCTTCTCGATTTTTCTCCTTGCTACAAAGAACAAAATGTTTTTAGTTTTTTTATTTATGGATGAGAATAATTAGTGAGTTGTCGGGAAATCAGCTGGTATGTGGTAAACTTTTTTTAAGCTCGTTAAAATAGAAAAAATCCTCTGAATAATTTAAACACGGATCACTTATTTGATTTTCTTCCTAAATTAATTCATTTCAGTAGTTTCAGTATATTTTGTGCAAAAATAATCGAGCATTTTTATTGATAGTTAAAATAAAAAATACCAGGTCTGCTGCAGTTTTTTTTTTTTCAAGTTAAAATTTTTGTGTTCATGACTGATTTCCTAATAATATTATTTTGATTTTTCAAGTGTAGAGATTCTTGATTCTAATAAATGAAATTTGCGTCTACCTTTAAATACCTTTCAAGTTTGATTTGGGACTTGAATATGACGCTGACATCAGTTTTACTTTTACTTTTAGCATTTTGACTGGAAAACTGTACTTCGTGTTTCTGAGAGAAAATAGACAGTTATTGAGTAAATAATCATTTCGATTTGTTCCGTTTAAAAGGTCCAGGAAATGATTTGCAATCGATAACTGTTAACAGGAATAAAGTAAAATGAAACGTGATGTTACTATCAAGAATGTATACCTGACCAATAATTTCAATAATCGCCGAATGTATGTAAAAATTAATTTTACCTAGGAAGTTGTTGAATTAAATACTAATTTTCTTTTCAATACTTTTTACGTTTTTTCTAGTAGTAGTCGTGGCATTCATATTGAGTAGCGGTGTTTGGTAGTTGCACTACAAGTAGTAGTGTAGTGTCTTGTGATCTTGGAGATAGATTTGTAAATGATACCTGATTTACATAGCAAACCAAACCAGTTCATTATCATCATTTTTTCCTCTCCGATTTTTTGCTATAAAATCACGCGCATATGTAGGCAAAGAGTTGTTTGTAACATTCGATTGCAATTTCTGTTTTTCATATTATATTTATTCTCAGTTTAAGATTAAGCAAGTGTCCCGATTTGAAAACTTCATTTTTACTTTTATTTTTGTTTTCCGCAGTTGCCCATTGGTGTTGTTACTGTTAGTTAATTTTTGCAAAATTTGATGTTAATCAAAAACAAAAAAGAAAACAAAAAACCGGGAACTTACTTGGTATGAGTCGCCATTGTTGAATTATGAATAAATTTTAGTTTTCAAATTTCTTGTCTTTAACATTACTATGAATTTTGTATTACTGAACAGTAGATAATATTGTCACAAGCAATTCCGATGTGCTATGTAATTGTTTATTTCAGATATTTTTTCAGGATCTCTTCTATTTCTTCTAATTGTGGTCTGTTGCTAATCTTTGAAATTGATACCTTCTTTTCAGTCCTTTTAACAAACATTTATGAATTCCTGATTTAAAAGGCCCATTTTTTTTTTCTGAAGGCAAAGATATGTTCTGCATAACTAATACAAAATGTTCTGGAATATATAATAAATGCAGACCGTCGGCAAGTCTACAACACTGGTAACATTGCTCGTCGGAGAGACGCAGATTTTTCCGTTCATGTTCTTTGAGTCTTAGGTTAAAAAGTTTTTTTTGTTTATCCATGATTGTTTAGCAATCTTCATTCCTTTATTAAATTTGTATTTTCTCACTTACTTCCGTGATTGTAATAATATTCTATGCTACATCCACCATTTTGTTCTTAATTATCATTTCTTGCGTAACTTCATGTCTGCCTTTTTAAATAAATTTTAAACCTTAAATTCTTAACATTTAATGATCACATGCCATCATTAATATTACATTACCAAGTGACCTGATTACCACACTTACATTAACGAGAATTTTTACTATTTTTCTTTTAAATCTCTTCCCTATTTCAGTTCTGACCAATTGATCTGTATATTGCTATCAATCACCTGTTTAGTTTACCGTGTGTGTGTGTGTGTGTGTTTAAATTAGTTACATATTTTGTCGTTGCTACGCTTTATTATTAAATGATTCAGAAATGACGTACAATAATTGAACAAAAATTAAAAACAAATCTTTCTTAAACTGCTGTTATCTTTTGACTTTAAAAGCACTTTGGCATATGGCCAGAATACTTAAAAATACTTCTGCTACCTACCACATCCATCCCACCACGTAGACAGGGTCACTGCTTTTTTCTTTTTGTATCACTGCTTTCTCACAAATTATCTCTTCTTAAATCAAATACTATTTTATTACACATGTTTCCCATAATTGTCAGAAACACTCAAAGAAAAACGCCACTTTGCGCTATGAAATTATGAATTGATTTGTTCCAAAAAGTAGAAATGAGGCATTTTCGTTTCTGATATCAAGTTGAATGAAGTGTTTTTAAATTCATTAAAGTACTATGCCCAAACAAATACTATTGTTGTGTTCGTATACTGAAAAATAAAATCATTTTTGTTTGATATAGACCAAAAATTGTAGCTGTATATTTAATTCTTAAAAATATAATTGAATCCAACATGCAGTTTCATAAGTCAAATTTTTAGTTATTGATTACATTTTAAAAGGATACAGCCCCTTAAAGGGTTACCGTTAGGTTATGTTCATGACTTTTTGTTTAAATTTGAATGCTGGAATGTCTTGTTGGCATTGAAAATAAGAACTTTAAAAAAATTTGTTACAATAAATTAATTTTTTTATTTATTCTAAGTTTTTTTTAAAAAAAGTATTGGGTTATGTTAAATCTCTAATCCCCCCTTTTTGTTTCAATAATACTGTAATGATCAATTCTAAATATTTATTTAAATCTTACACAGTAGTCTGCTTGAATTGAAACTTTAAAATCTTCTAATACAATGAGTTAGATGTAGAACTAACCTTTACATTTGAACTAGACAGTGGATTTTGGTTCATATACTTTCAGTGTTTTAGCTGTTTTACACTCTGGCCTTCTTCAGGTATCTGTTGTACTTGATAACCTTCTTAAAATTTTGAACTGAAAACTTTATTCAATTTGTTGAAGTAGATTGTTCACATTCCACTTTTCATTCTTAGATGATATCTCCTATCAATTAATAGTCTGTCTATTTTCCTTTTTTCTTTTTCTCTACTCTAGGTCTATTGAGTTTGTTAGAGTATAACATGTGAACTTATTCTTTCAGTCATCTTATCTTCCAGTGTTGTTATCTATTATCTTGACATAATTCTACAGGAGTTGATGATCACACTTTCCCCTTTCTCTCTCTCGTGTGTGTGTGTGTGTGTGTGTGTATATATATATATATATATATATATATATATATATATATATACACACACACACACAAGCCATGCCTGATTTCAATGTCTGTTTCTAGACTACAACCTTTTGATGTTCCTTCCTTCTCCTTTACTTTTAGTGAGCAGCTGATCTCATCTTTGTATTCCTTGCAAGAACTGGATGCAATGGAATACTTACAGTTCTTTGTAAGAGGTATCCCTGAAGGCTTGAAATACATTTGAATACTGTCCTGGTATTGTATGGACTGCAAATCTTCTGAATCTTTTTAGATGTACCTTGAATGTATAGTAGACAGACCATCAGATTTTTTATTGCTATCCTTGACTTTTCTGTCTTCGTACATGGAAGCTAATGTTATGCTTGCATGGTATTTGTTACCTTGAAAGGTATTTCTAATTAAGTTGCTACTTAGGAATTTGACTTGATATTGGCAGTGGGTGATCACTTTCTTGATGCTGTACAAACTGAAGTTCAGATATTGTCCTGTGAATGTTGGCCTACAATATACAAATGTTTTGAACACCTGTCTGTGCAAGTTATTAGTACATCCAAGACAACCAGTTGATGTGTTTCCTTTCCTATTATGAACAATATGGAAGGTCTTATTGAGTTCACATGGTCCCGCAGTATTCAACTGTCTTCTTAGTGAAGCCAGAGTAAAAAGATGTTTACGTAAGATTTAGTGGTGACTTTGCATTAGCAGTTCTCTCAATTACCCATTAAGTTATTTGTTGAACCCTTTTTATCCTCTACTAGAGAAAGATTTAATTTATAAAAAAATATGAATCCTCAGTACAGCCTCATCAGTGGGTGTCTTAGTAAGTAGGATCAACAGCCTAGCTCACCATCTGCTTGACAATGGCAATGCAATAGTGGTGATTGACAAATTGGAATACTCAAACGAATTGGTTGACATAGTTAAGGATGGTAGCTTCAGCAAAGTTAAAAAGGATCCAACTCTGAAAACCAAGAGCTAGATCATACCATTTCTAGACCAAAAAACATCAGAAGTGTATAGAAATAGAATTCAACATGAACCAGAGAAGTTGTATCAGAAGGAATTTGAGAGACTCAAGGCAAGACAAATACAGAAACTACAATGGTTGAAAGATTATAGCATGAGATGGAACAATGTTTGCTTAAGTCTTTAAAAGCTGTTGTCAACATCAACAAATACAATTATCTCTGTGGAGGAAATATCTCAAATTCAAAATAACCAAGTATGTCCTATATCTAGATGTCATACATACAATTGAGTAAAGTAATTTAAGGGACCTTAAATCTCAAGCTGACAAGTTAGGATGGGAAGTGAGACAAGTACTGAAAGCCAAGTTTTCCAAATCAAGACAAAATCAAATTCCTTTCTAGGCAAGTATTCATGAAGATGTTGACATTTTGTGTGCAAGCAACATATTATAAATTGGATTCTGACATGATACAAACAGGAAGAAATCTTAGCTATGGGATTACTATTATCTTCATTAAACACAATTAAATAAAATGGAACACTTTGATGGAGTTGTGAAAAGAACCACTAAAGCTAACATGAGGCTTAGATGTGTAGATCTTCATATTCTGGCTTCAGGAAGACAAGAAAATACTACTGAACAATGTGAAATCAATAAGAGCTTCCATATAGTTCAGAATGGAAAAAAAAAGCAGGAGACCAACTGGCCTCCCTGGACGTACTAATAACTTGCACAGAGTATGAGTTCACAATATCTGTATATCATAAACCAACATTCATTGGACAAAACCAACTGCCTATAACAATGAACCAAACTTCTTAGTGGCAACCCAAATACATATCAACATGAGATGATCAAGGTAACAAATACCCTGCAAGCATAATAGCTTTCATGTACAGGGACAGTAGAGTCAAGGACAACAATTAAAAATCTGAAATGATTACGAGGATCTGTGGTTTATACAATATCAAAATGATATTCAAAAGCAAATCAACTCTTTAGAAATATTTCTCCTCTTTGGAAGAGAACATGATCATAAACCATATGTATTTTATTGTATGCAGTTGTGGCAAGGAATACAAGACCAGCTACCCCCTCAAAGAAAATGTAGATGAACAGTAAATGGCAGTAGTCCAAAGAGGAGCATAGAAATCAGACATGGCTGATCATGTATGGAGAGAAAAGGTGATCATCACCTCCAGTAGAGTGAAATCATCTGTAATTGACAGAGAACAACACTGGAGGATAAAGTAACACAAAATAACTGAGCACATGTTAGGCTTTGACAACCAAGCATAGAAATGAACACCACATGGGAGGCTCTGATTAAAACAGAAACAAAACTGAAAAGATTTCCACCAATTAAGTACAGACATTAAGTTTAAGCCTCCAAAATTTCACCACTGGATTATGCAAGAGATTTGGGGATTAAAGTGCTGGTTAAAGCATATCTGCTTCCTAACAGATCTGCATTAAATGCCTGGGTTGGTAAAACAGAAAAGTCAAATACTCTGGTATAGTATAAGAAACAAGTAATGCAAAAAATGGCAAAATAGACAGGAGAATATTGATATATCCTTTAAGTATGGAAAAGGGAATAAAAACAATGTTTCAGTTTGGTTCAAAAATTCTAAAAAGGTTTCAAGTACAACTGACACTTGAAGAAACATTATGAGTACATCATGATGATGAGGTTCCTCATTTGAATGTAAAGTTATATAATAACCTGTAGATTATATCAAAAACTATTAAAACAACAAAAGAAAATTCTTATTAAATGCAAAATTCATAAATTTAGGGCATTACAAATATTTCTGTTATCTCTTAATTGAGGTTATTTTCTCTTGTTTTATACACAAAGTAAAACTTTACACAGTGAAATTTACTCCAATTCTGCGAAATTTATTTTAGATATTAAATGACAGATTTTAATTAACATATTAAGTTTTACAGCTTCCAATTCATGAACTTATCTCTATGAATTTAATGGGTCAAAACTCTTATGTTATATTTGTTTCATATTTTACCAAATTCAAGAAACTTATACCAAGTTATCAATATTAGTTATCTTTTATTTTACTAATAAAATTAATATTTTGAATGTCATCAGAGGTAACCCATAGGTTTATATTCTGAGTTGGGAAATTCTGCTTATATAAGCAAATATCCCTATATTTTTTATTTCTCATTTTTTTAAAAATCCAAGTTCGAATTGGTTTATAAATCATGGTATGTATGTATTGTGCTAATTTGCAGAGTGAGCTGTATACATGTTGTGACAATCATTATATCATTCTATCATTGTATATGCATATGGTGATATTGTTTTATTATTTCTGTTATCTTTATATTAGGTATCCAAAAAAACATGTAAAAATAGTGAAATTCACTTCATTTCAACAGCTGATATTTTGTTTATTTTCAAGGCTGTTTTGATATAATTAGTATACAAAAAAATTTAATCATACAACTTGAGGTGCACATAAATCAAAAAGAGGGTATACTGTATTCATTTTGTGCAAAACCATTGGGTCCAACACATTGAAATTTTTTATTGCCAACCAAGTGAATCGACATCACCAGCTGAACTTTAAATCAGACTTGTTTTATCGATGGATATTACACAGTTTAAATCTTTTTCTTATATTTTCTTTAATGATGCATTTTAAAACTATAAACAGAATTCATATTATAAAATAGAAACATATCTAAACTGGATAAATTTTTAGTTCGTTAAATTTCATATTCACATTTGTCCGCAAAAAAATAAAATGTTTTAAATTTTTCATTTAAATGATTATTTATTTCATTTACATTCATGCCTGGCAGCATTTTCTCTAATTTTTGGGATTTCAGAATTAAATTGAAAAGTTATTTACATTTTCTTTTTAAAAAATGAAAAGATGCATTTTATAAAAAAATCAAATAAAAATGATCTGGAGAAGCTTAACTTTGGCACATGGGTCCATAAAAATTGAAATGTAGGTAATTTTGAAAATGTAATCAGTTTCTTTCATTTTTTTTTTAATGATTATATGTTTACTAATTTTAGGAATTAGGTCCTATTTGAAATTGTTCAATTTTTTTTTTAAAAATGGATATATTTTATAGTTCAACTTTTGCAAACATGTGTTGTCTTTTCATAATTTTTTTTCCTTAAGCTGTTATCATAATGGCATTATGGAAGATATTAAGTATGACTTAAGTGGGTATAGGTTCTTTTTTTTTGTTTCTTTTTATGTAGTAGTTTAATCTTCTGTTCAGTGGATGATGAACTCAATGCACTGAAATGTATGCTTCTTCTAATTTGGAGAAGCAGACCCCAGATTCCTTGCAATGTATGTTGATGAAGGGAATAGATATTTCACTGGTATAACTTTTAATGGAACTTCATCTCTACCTCTAAGGGAACAAAGGAAGGAAAGAAGAAAAGGTACTCAATGAATTTGAGTACTCAAACAACTGTAGCATTTATTATATAGAATAACCACTTCAAATGACCTTCAATTACAAGCACCAAAGCTTGCAGTATACTAATATTACAACTTTATCACTGACTAGGTCATTGATATTATATCTCCATCCAGTGCTGTAATCAAAATTTTAGTTCCAATTAAAGGCAGAAATTATTATTTTTGATGGTCTTTGTTTGATGATATTGCCCAACTATAGTCAACATTTGTCTTTAGATGGGACTTTGATATAATCCCATTTTAAGAGATAATAGGATATAGAGTATTTCAGAAATATTGGCTATATCAGACAGCAAACCACCATTAGAAAAGGAAATATAGGAGGACCATTCCAACTGTCCAGAAAGTCTTTTCCATCAGTTCCAATTAATTTCAGTATTTTATAGTCATTACTGTCCATATTTGTTAAATTAAAAATTGTACAATTTCACAAAATTTTCAAAAATTAGATACATTTATGAGAAAAGGTATTTATATTACAGAAAAAAGCTGTTTCATTGAATTCCTCATCTCCAAATTAATAAAAATACTTTTTTATGGCAAATTCAGGATAGTATACTTTTGACCTGTTTTTGCCCTACTGTCAAATTGTGCTTCTGGCTGTTTTTATGTGATGGAAATATGAGTTTTTATGTTATACTGAAGAAAAAAATTACCTTCATCTCTGTTGTGCCATGAATCATAGTAAGAAGTTTCAAGGCAGTAACTCTTCAAATTAAACTTTTATTAAACGGTAAAATGTACCCTTCTGTGTCATTTCTTAATCTTTAGCATGCTGGAGGCAAAAATTGTCACCATAGAATTCTCTCTTTTTGTATGCTGTAGGCATATTTTTTCATCTCAAGAGGGTTTGCTATAAATAAATACTTGTCAATTGTTATTTCTGGAAATACTTTGAATGGTCATGACTTTGTTGCTAATTGAGCTACAAAGATAAATTTTTATGTTTTGTCAAGTTCTCTATGCATGTACTAAAGGTTTTTTAGATATATTGAAAATAAAAATTTTAGTTTGGGATACCTGTTTATATCCCTGAAATGTTCTCCACCAATACTGAAGTGTTTTCTTAGTCCTCTAATAAGTCAGTGCAACAACCTATATAGGCTTTGTGATGACTATCATTTTCAGTATGTTATTTGCCAATGTTATTTACTCATGTATATGACTGAGAAATCCTGAAAAGTTGCTGATACATTTTTGATAATCCTAGAATGTCTGTGATTCCATTAAGAATATATCCAATGTGTAGATTTAAATTTTGAAATTTCAGTGATGTCTTGGAAAAAAACTATACTTTCAATTTGTAAATGACTTGTTACAGTTTGATGAAAATCTTGCCAAAAAATTATCTCTGGAAAAGCCATGTCAAGATTGACAATGATGTCATTGGAATTCTAGACAAAAAAATTCATCAATAAAATGTATATCAAACTTGAATTACAGATACAGGATATGAGGATGTTCTAGAGTGTAAACTAGAATATTGATATTTCAAAATGCTAAAGATTCCCTACAATGTGGTTAGCTGAGACTTCACAGGAATGGCACATTTAGAAAATAAAGAGGTTTAAAAATGTCAATAAGACATTCAAGTAGTTGTTGCTATACCAAAATTTATAAGAAAAAAAGTAAGTTTTACCTTCCCTTCTATTTTGTGAAGTTTGAAAGAAAACCAAAAGCATCTTCATATAAAAAATAGCAAACAACATGAATGTTTCAGTGAGTGTAACAATTAGGGATTCAATTGCAACACTACTTTCAAGTTATTGTCAAAAAGGAGATTTAGTTATAACTTAAGTAACAATTTAGATTAAGTACAACTGTAAGAATAAAACCTTTTTTCAATATATTTTGACCATTTTGTTTAAAGTTCATAATTTCTTGATTTCAGATGAAAACTTTGTTATTTTCCAACATCTTTCAGTGAAACTTTCACTTTCAAAAATTATAGGTTATAATTATAGTTTTGATATATGAAAAAAGACATCAGTTTATATTGATGAAAGGAAGATATGAGTTAAAATTGTGATAAATTTTTATAAGCATAACATTTTTAAAGAAGTAATGTTTTATGAAAAATTCTAGAATAACTCTTGAATGTATATCTTAATGCTTTTGCTTCAAAAAGCAAGAATTTACAAATAAATTTGTATTAGTGAAACTTTATTGGTGAAGGGATACTGAATAATCTATCTTGAATAAACCTTTAATTCCAATATCTACTGTCATTGTAAATAGTATGTTTTAATGGCTTAAATACATTAGCCTTTGAACAAATTCTACAAACCTAATCTTGTTAAAATTGAATTTGTAGGAAGAAACAGTTTTGTTCTAAATGAGAATATATTTACTGTAGTATTTTCTTTTCAAGATTTCTTTATTAAATCTTACTTTTATCTGTAAAAGATAATATTTGTAATGAATTTATAATAAGAATATTTTTTTAATTTTAAATAGATTTAAGAATTTGTTTCTTGACATTATCTGAAAAATTTGGCAATATTTACTTGGAATAATACTTAATATTATTCAGATTATAAAAAAATAACTAAGAAAATTTACTTAAAAAATAAATATTTGAAGCTCAAAAGTAATTTTTGAAGGTGAAAATTCTTTGTAATTCATAGATCACTAATATTTCAGTGTGTTGAAACCTGGTTCATATACACTTTAAAAAATTGTTTCTAAATTTATAGAACATTTAAATTTCATTTTGGCTATAGTTAAAACATTCTATTCTTCAACTGTTTTTTTTTTTTTTTTTAAGTGATGAAACATACAAATAAAAAATTATTTAAATAAGCTATTTATGACATATTTATGAAAAAATTGTAAATATGTGCTTTGTTTAATCTGATATAACCACCCAGTGAATAGTCATGCTTATAATTTTTTTTTCAATTGTGGTCATGTGAAAGGAGTATAATACTGTTGCCTCATAAGTATGGGATGTTTTGATTTCCTTGGTCATCTATAACTGACTGAGTTCATGGCATAAAAACAAATTAAATATTTATAAAATTATATTTTACAAAGCCATATTTGATGTATGATATACAAAAACAATTTGAATTGTAGTAGTTGTTATGCTGACCAAAATATAATAAAAATAATAAAAAGGATTGTTACTATAACACATAAACATGTCCCTAGTCTTGAATGTTATCTCTTGTTATTTTACTTGAATTCTTTGAATTATATTTTATGCTTCCATAATGATTGTTAAATCATTTAATCTAGGTCAAGGAAGCATTGTCAACTGTGCTTTAAATACCATGTTAACAATGAATCAATAGAATTTTTCCATCATATTTCATATCACTAAGATCAAAATAAAATCACAGTATAATATATAAATAATACATACATGCATATAATTATTAAATTAGAATGTAATTATAACTTTTAAATAGAAGGCAGATATTTGCAAAGTGTAACTTTGGGTTATTGAGTAATGAGGAGTAACACACTACACAAGGATCAGTCTGCGAACAGGTGCCAAATAGAATGTAGTGTACATTGCTCTAGTTTTAATTGATCTTATCAACAGCTCTTCCTGTTGTTATTTGTTTTTTTTTAACTTCATCTAAACATGATTTTCTTTTCCTTGCATCTATCTTGTTGTCCATGTTCCTTCACTGCTTTTGTGTGTAAGTTTGCAATACACACACAAACACAGACATATATATGAGAGAGAAATGTTTTTTTTTCATTATCAAGAATAGTTGTAAAACTTGATTAAATTTTCTATATATAATGCTGTTACAATTATATAAGGCTGTGGATATATAGAACCTGTGGCTGAGCCATCTAAAGCAGGCATGTCAAACTCAAGCCATATGGAGGGCTGCATCAGCCATATCTAGTCTTGAGGGCCGCACCTGCTTACAGTCTTACATTAATCACAGCTAGTGGCAACTAAACTTTAAATGCAAAATGCTTACAATACAAAATAGTATAATTTAACCATTTTTATGTTCTCCTGATGATTGACATTGCTTTAGACAAACTATTCGTGATATATCAGGTTGGAATGTCTTTCTGAAGTTCTTAAATGTCTGAGGAAGGTATGAAAAATATCTGGGTACCCCTACTTCCAGGTACTTTCCCTTGAGTGTTGAGTCAGTCTGCATTTCCAGTAGTTCCATCTGTAGACTTTCCTCTGCCTGAGCAACATCAAAAGTGAATGGTGCTGAGAATAATGCTAACTGATCTTCACAGGATGAAAAATCACAAAACCATTGCTGAAATTCCTTTGACAGCAATTCCAGGTAACTGTTGTACGTAGCAAAGATAAATACAGACTCAGTATTGAGTTTTTTTCAACTCCTTGCACATAGGAAAATGAATCAAGTTTTCATGTGACAACTGGGACTTCAATAAAGCTAATTTTGCAATGAAACACTTGATATCATCATATAACTGAGTGATGAGCTTACCTTTACCATGTAATTTCAAATTAAGGCCACTTAATTGGGTAGTAATATCCACTGAAAAAGCTAGATCTTGGAGCCAGCTTTCATCTTTCAATTCATCTGTGCTTTGATTCTTCATCTCCAAAAACAACAATTTTGTGTTGCAATAAAAAAAATCTTTTCAGTACCTTGTGATATGAAAGTCACCAAACTTCTGTGTGGAATAGGACATTTGTGAACTGATTATTCACGTCTTCCAATAACTGGCCAAACTGATGGTGATGCAGAGCACGACCTCTAACAAACAAGCAATCAAATAATCACTTTGAAAAATATATGGTTAGATATATTGAATAGAACAATATATATATATATATATACTAATATCAGTTCTCATCTACAGAAAGTTGACTTTTTCTTTTCTTTTTTTTTTTTTTTTTTGACTGAAAACAGACTCCCATTTAGCTTGCTTATAGAGACAGTTTGTGCCATCTTGATGTTCTTTAGCTGTTATTTTGGCCATATTTCAAAGGTAGTAATCAAAACAAAAACAGAAAACTGGATAAGTTCTATATTTCAGAAAGGTTGAAGAATATATAAACAGAAAAGCCATAATAAAAAGGCCCCTAGTGGGTCTTTTAGTCCTCATATATATGAGTGAGCTTGTCTTGGTACCTGGGTTTCAGGCCAGTACAATGTTTCTGACCAAAAGAGTTCTGTTGCCTTGATTTCTGGGTAGGTGAGGCATGTACACTTAGGGTATTATGCCTGTATCTTCTTTCCTGGATTATTTGTCCCTTCATTAAGGTTGCTGACAGTAGATGTCTTCTGGGTTTTGGCGTTATCTGCCTGATAGTTAGGTATCTAAACTTTTGAACAACTTCAAAGGATGTTGTCCTATCAGCAGGTTTATAATATCAGGGCTACTGTACTACTGTTTTGTGAATCGTTTCTGGACCATGCAGTAGTCTCCAGCAGAACCTCTCAATTCCATGATGAAGGGTACTGTTATGGTTTTATCTCTAGACAAATCAATCCAGTTTATTTATGCATGCATCTCCTGTGGGTGTGACTGTCTCACTACTTAGTCTTCTACCAAATACATGCTAATGCTCAACCAGGACTTTATACTCATATGAAAGGGTAGTTTGATTTAATTCCCTACTCAACTTTATTCTGGTGTGGGATATTTCAACTTATAAGTTAAAACTTAACAGACAATATCGTACTCTTAGTTTCCTAAGTAACCCACTCCAACATAACTATCTGCAGCAAATCCTACACTCCACCACATCGCCTTTAAATTCTGTCTAAGTGGTGAGGAGAGACGATAATGAAAAGAGAAAGGATCACCTGAAGTTACCTGTACCTCTAATCATTCATGCATCTGAACCCATATTTCTGTGGTCTAATTCATTCATTTTTCCTTTTTTTTTTCTTTTTTTTTTTTAATAGGAGCAAATAGGGCTACCTATTGCCTGGTCCATATTCCTTCCACTTCTTTTGAACAGTAGATTCTTATCCCTTGTTTCCAGTCTCTTTTTCCTTCTGAGGCCTTAATAAGGATTCTTCAAACTCTTCCACACAGTTCTTTGTTCCTAGCTATTTTCCTCTCTTTTGGAAGGACTCTGGTGTCCACATGTATGGCTTTGGTGTCTATGTTTGGGGACATTCACTGGCAAGGGAACACTCTCATGAATCTCTGGACTGTTCTTACATATGCTGCTGACTTTCTCTACTAAATTCAGTCAGTTGTCTCTTCTTCCTCTATCATTCCTCTTCCTCTCATAACTGCTGTGTGCTAGATAGAATTTCTGATAGTATAGTTAAGGCCCTCACTCTACACCCATCTGCTAATGTCTGTGTGTTCAGCAACTTCAATGCCCACCAGGTCAGGTGACTTAATTACTCTAATGCCACTGACCTTGCTGACATCCAGTCCTTGAACTTCTCTATTACTCAATCACTTACTCAAGTAGTAAACTTCTCCACATGTTTCTCTAGTAATTCTGACAGATTTGCTTTTCTACTTGATCTCTTCCTTACCTCCACTCCCAGACTTATGTTATGCTCTGTCCTCTTGGCAACTCTGATCCTGTGGTGGTGTCTATAGATATCTCTTTCCACTCTCTCATCAGTCACAAACCTCCTATTAACAGAATATATTTCTGTTATCAATGCACTTATTGGGACTCTATTTTGACTTCCTTTGTAATGTCCCTTTGAATTATATTTTTAATCATCCTGTTCTTAAATGTGCCACTGATGCTTCTTCCTGGGTGAAAGCAAGTATCAGAGTTTCCAACCCAGCATGGAAATACCAAGTGAAACCACAATCATCTTCTTGGTTCTCACCTGCCTGCTCAGTTACAGGAATAACTTCTTCTGGCTATATCAGAGTGACAGGTCTGATTGTAACAGATGTCTCTTTGTCATCACTTGTAATGAGTGCAAGTGTATCCTCAAAGAAAAGTCACTATTTGCTGATAGAATGAGGCACTGTATAGCCTCTCGCAAGATTAGTTCTAGGGATTGCTGGTGGCTCTACAAGAGTATGCTGAACGATAGAAAATACTCAGTTCCTCCTTTCTTTAATCAATTTGAAGTATTGACATCTACTGCAGATAAGGTAGAGTGCTTTGAAGTTCAACTACATGAATTTAAGCATGCTACTAGATTGGCAACAAGGATTTACTATTTTACTATTGAAAAAGCTAGATGCAACCACCACTTCTACTCTAACAGTTTCTTTTCTCACACTTCCCACCTGTGAAACTCCCTCCCAATTTCTTGCTTCTCTGGTAACTACAATCTTCAAAAATTTAAATGCAATATCAATCACCATCTTCTATCTTCTTGAACCCGGTTCCTTTTTTTGTCCTTTCCTCAATTTTCCCCATTCTCAATCTTCCCATTCTCTTTCACTTTCACTCCCTGTAAGCCCATGTGTTCTAGTGGTATTGTTACCTTTCTTGGGGTGAAACAATTGAAAAAAATGATCATGATGCTTCACAACTTCATATATTTTGTTTCTAAGAATTACTCATTTAAAACCTCATTTTGTTTCTGTGGTACTTATTCTGCCATCCATTTAGGTGATTTGCTAAGTAGGTTAATATTTCCCCTGTTTCTTTTGCTTTCAATATACACTGAGTTTTCAGTTTTCCAAACTTTATTTCCTAATTTTGTGTTCCATAAATTTCACCTCTTTCTGATTGTAAATATCAGTTTCCTTTGTAGTTCTTATTCTCCTTAAAACTTGGACACACTCTGTCCATGGTATCCCCAACATTTGTCAGTAGAATCAATTTTCTGTCACTTCAATTCTTTTCTTCATCTCTGAGGAAATTGTCAAGCATTCACTGCCATTTAGAAGACTCGACATTACATAGTAGCTCAGCACCCTTTTCTTTGCTTCTGATCCCTTAATACTTGGCTCACTTCCTGAAAGGCACCTTTCACTATTCCTATGTATCTTCAGATTTTTGTGTCACATTCCATCATCTGTTATACTACTCAGATAGTTAAATTTCTGCACCTGCTTGATTTTTATGGTTTGTCCATTTTGCTGATAACTATGCATTCTATTGTCCTACAGTTAATGATTAACCATATCTTCTTGCTTTTCTCAACTACCTCATCTAATAGTTCTTTCAGTTTTCTGTCGGAGTCTGCCAATAGCACATTATCATCTGGATAGCAAGTGTCGTTAAGATTGTTTTTGTTGATAACAAATCCTAGTAACTCTTCTGATTATCTTAAAATTTGAAATTTCTAGAATATGTAATGAGGAAAGAAGGCTTGGAAAATTCAAAACTCACAGGACATGCTGAAGACAAGAGGTACAGAGTAAAACAGTGAGTAATCTACTTAATGAGCTTGTGTAAATGGATAGGGAAGGATAGTGAAAAGACAGATGTCACTAAGAACTGCAAAGGATAGGAAGTTGTGGAGAGATATGATTACCTATGAGCACATCACATAGAAGGAGCTTATCCGGGTGTAGTGAAATGCTAGGGTGCTATTACAACTTCAGTATTAATATATATGATTGAACTCCAGTTGATATCAAAGGAGAGAAGCATCAAGAATGGGGCAGAGACTGCATCTGATACTCCTGCAATGTGACAGAAAAACAACAAAACCTGGTAGCATCATTAGATACTGTTAGATGCCTTGTGTTTATGCTAATGGTGTCATGGAACCAAGATCAGGGCTGGAGCTGCTAAATCCTCACTTTCTGGCATTGAAAGAGTTCAAAAGCGTTTATATGGCCTTTTAAGCAATTATTTTCAATCCTACAACCTTTTCCCAAAAATGTAATGTTGCAAGACTATCACTACTATATCACTATTTCTATGGAAAAGGTTTGAACAAAATACATTCCTTAGTTCAGACTGTTACAGCCATGAACACGGGTGGAAACCACCCTCATTCCTATCGTATTCCATTGTTAAAAAGGAAGTTCCATTCAGACATCTTCTTAAGAGTTGCTACTTTGTAGAACAGACTCCCGAGAGGATGCTTTCCTGACCACTACAATCTTAACTTCTTCAAGTCTAGGATCAACTGTTATCTATCCTAAATATCCTCATAATCTACAATTCTTAAATCCATTGAGTGGCACTTAGGCCTTGTAAAAAGAAACTGCTGTACAAATTAAATAAATCTCTGATCATAAAACATGACCATATAATACTCCTTTCTAGTTTTGTGTATTTGCTTAACATGTTATCTGCATGTAAGTTGTTTGTTCTCAATACAGATTATGAATTATTAAAATAATTCATAATTTCATATTTTTCCATGTAGATCAAGCTTCTGTAGAATTTCAAGGATTTTTTTCTATTGTATTTTATTAAATGCCTTTATAATTTATGAAATATAGGTATAGATCTTCCTTCACTTCCATGACATGCTCTGATCATGAAAATTGCATTTCTTGTTCTAGTGCCTTGAACAAAGCTACATTTATTCTTGCCCTAGAGGATAATTTTCTATAATTATTTTCTTCCATTTCCATTGATTGTTCAAAGTAATTTCTATACATTAGAATCTTTGATAATGCCAGTTCTGTAATTTAAGAAAATATTTATGCATTTTTATTAAATATACTGAATAAATTAGAAAAAATATATATATTGAAGAAAAACCAAAATATATGATGAGGAGTGATTGGTTGGTTCTGAGTTATTGGAGAATGATCTCTGAATTTTTGATGTCACTAATTTCAGTTGATCAGTTTTACCATATAAAGGCAACACATGGAGTAGAAAATTAGACTAAATCCAACTTAGTTCCTTGTAATATAATTCAGGTGGCTCTGTGTTCTGCAAAAGAATTTTGTCTAGTCTTCAATGTTCATGTTTCAAAAGCTCTAATGGTAAGTTGACCATCAGTAACTGTTTCTCTTTTTGTTTCTGTTTTGTTCTGAAAATAAGGTGATTGTGTTTGATACAGTTACTCTCTCCCTACTGGAACTATGTCATATATCTTTGTTGATGTATACCATAATGTGGTTAGCATAGTATTAATAAAGCCATGACTAGATATCTACTAGAAACAATTTCTTTCTTAAACAAATTATTATTTATATAAATTATAATACTTTATTAGATTTATATTCATTTATTTATGTTTATTAACTTTTTAAGAATTATTTTTAATTTATACATCCATGCAATATCATTTTTAAGTTATACATGCATACAATAACAATTTAAAATAATTTAAAAATGTTATTAAGCAAATTACTTAGTTTTTTTTCCCCAATATGTTGGTCCTGACCAAGTTTTCTTAATATATTACCATTTATCTTTTTTAATCAATTCACCCCAAGCAAGGCACTAAAACTACTAAAATGCAAGAGTTTTTAATAGTGAAAGAATGTGAGAAAAATCATTATTAAGGAGAGAGTACAATAAAAGAACAGTATTCGAGGAGACAGAAAATGATGAATGGCATTGCATTTAAATTTTTGAAGATCAAAGTTGACTGGAAAGCAAGTAGCTGGAAGTGAGTTCCACAAGCATGAAGTGCAAAAGAAGAAACTGTTAGCATAGAATTAATGATTACATCTAGTAATTTCAACTGTTAAATGGTGAAACCTAGCTGCCAATCTAGTACTGTGCTTAATTTCGTAAAGTAGCAATACCAAAGAGGAAAGTTCATCAGAACAGTTAGGATGAAAATATTTATAGTAAAGGCATGGGAAAGCTATGTTACAATGATTTTTAACTGAAAAAAATTGCCTAAGCCATTTGTCTTCACAAAATAACACCTTTTTATGTAATGGTTGTTAGTTCTAATCTAGGTTGCATGAGAGAATTGAAAGTAAAAATGAAGTGGCAAAAATTGTTTTACCTTTCCTTACTTGTAGAAATGGACTTGGCTGTATAACCTAAGTGTGATGTAATAGATAAATGTATAGTGTAGCTGTGGCAGCCATGGAATATGGACAAGATTTAGCATAGTTTAACTGCAGAATGATTGCTAGAGCCATAAAGATGGTTGGTGACAAATGCTCTAGATTTTTCTTGGGCAAGGGTATACAAGGAATATGTCAATCACTAACAGGCATCAGCTATATGTGATGCAAGAATGTGAACACTGGTGACTGACAAAGATGTTAACCACCCCAAAATGTGGGAAATATTGCATCAAATCACATCACAATTCATGGCTGGTGTCTCTCAATTCATCAGTCAATGCACACATGTTATTCCATGGAGTTTTCATAGTCATCAATTACCAAGGATATCTGTTATTAGTGTATCTTTGTGGTTGTGTCTCTGTAAAGGAGTTTACAAGGATAACGACTAGTGAAGCTAGTGGATTTTAGTAATCTGCCCACATTCATTGTAAATAGTTTTGTTTTTTAAATCTGGTTTTGTTTGTGAGGATTTTCCAGTTCTATTGGAACGTGAAGTATATTTAGTAAACTGTTGCTGACCGGAATTTATCTGGACTGGCATAGATCAACTTTCACTAAAATACTACCTTAAAAGTAGGACTTTTTATGTCTGACATGGATGTTGCCAAGGCCTTAGGTTTTGTTTAGAACTCTTTCAAAAATGAGTCTGAAGAGAATAAAAATAAAAGACAGGAAAAATCCACAGAACTGGAACTAAAAGAAAAGGATAAAAAACAACAGAAAATATAAAACAAGAGCAAGAAACTACATTTGAAATACTTTTACTTATTTAATGTCACAGAATTCATGAAATATATCAGGCACGGTAGTAAAAGGAGGGTTGTTGGTTGATCTGACCAAATGAAAGGCTATCAACCAAATCTTTTTCTTTGTAGTTGATATGAAAGATTGTTAAGTTCACAAAAAAGTATACTGTCAAAAAAATCAAGCATCTTACAAGCTGTAAAATGCTTAATCTTCATATGTGGGACATACTGTTGCTTTTAATTGAAGATTCCCTGGCCTTCACCAAAAATGGTTTCCAAAATAAAGAATGTATTGAGTGGATTTTTTTATAATCATTTCACTCCAAGCAAAGCATAAAGCCACAAAGATGCAAGGGCTTACTTAGTATGAAAAAAGAAAAAAAAAGGAGAGAGAACAATAAAAGAATGGGAATTAAGAAGACAGGAGATAACAGTTGACACGACATTTAAATTTTTGACAATCAAAATTGATTGGAAAACAAGACGTCAAAAGAGAGTTCCACACACAAGAAAGGCAAGAGAAGAAACTGCTAGCATACAACTTATGGTTATATCTAGCCATTTCAACTGTAAAATGATGAGACCCAGTTGCCAATCAAGTACTGCACTTAATTTGAGGTACCAAACAGGAAAGCTCATGAGAACAATTACCATAAAAATATTTATAGAAAAGGCACAGGGAAACTGTTATCATGGTGGGAAAGTAACTGAGGCCAAAATGCCAGATCAAGACCAATAACATTGCAGGTTCTTGGCATTTTATGAAGAATCTCAAAATACATAGCAGAAGCACCAGACCAGATGTGGCAACAATATTCAATTCATGGATTAATGGTAGATTTATAAATGTGTAAGATAGATTCTGGTGAGAAAAATTGTCTAGAACAATACAGTGAACCAACTTTCCTAGCAGTAGATCTAAGAATTGATTCAATATAATCTTTCCACTTCATGTAAGCAGAAAATGTTAGCCTGAGAAGGCACAATGTCATTCTCCTAGTGGTTAGTATCAGCCATGCAATTTGGAAAGCAAAAAGGTTTTCTAAGACAATTAAAAGAGAGCTGTTTAATTTTGGTGGCATTAAAATTAACAAGACATTTCTTGCCCCAGTTAACAATTTAGAGTTTAGAGATTATAAAAGAAACTATGGACAGAGTTATATGCATAATACACAACAGAGTATTCTAAATGGAAAGTCAGGCTAGATGAGTCAAGTAGAATTGGAAGATAATTTATGAAAAATCATTCTGCTTTAGTAGCAGAAAATAACACCTGAAATTGAATGAAGAGAGGAGGGATAGAATACTTACTCTTAACACTATTACAGAATTGCCAGTAATCACAAGCACCAAACTTGTTAGATGCTATATGGTACCTCATTCTGTCAATGAAGAAAGACTTAACCTCTTTGAGAACACATTTACAATTATTACAAGCAGACATAAAGAGGCGTCTATTGTGCTCAAAACTATCACGTTGGTATAGCTGGAAAAAGTGATTCAATTTGGAGTAATCATGGATGTCAGTCTGGTTAACAAGAAGTTTTTAATTTTAAAGTAAAATTTGGACATGAAAAAAGACAAGCTAATAGAAGTGACTACCTCTTCCACTACACCTATGACTATTACTGCAATAATCCCACTAAAAAAAAGTAAAAAAAAGACTAATACAGACTCTGCCAGATAACTCCAGATTGCTAGTGATCAGTATATTGCCATTGTCACACATTACCAGATAGACTACAAAAGAGAATATCTGTGAGAAAATTTGGCAATATTACCAGAATCTTTTCACTAGGGGGCATGGTCTAATGGCTATTCAACTGACTCTACTCACCTTAAGTTGACTGAAGCAGACAAAGGTATCATAACAAAGGATTAGATTTGGTAAGTTTTATGGTTGGAATGGACAAGACTCCAGGGATGGGTGGCTTCTCTCATGAATTGTACTTGAGGTTGTCACACATGTCTGTCTCCTTACTGTTACTGATCTTCAACAACTGGAGTTGCTATGCAAGAACATGGTGGAGATGGGATTAGTCATGCACAGTACGTATTTAAACCAAGAATTTGTGTGCTGGAACATTGTCCTGATGAAATAAGACCCCTTTCATCAGTTTTCCTGGGCACTTGGTATTGATAACCTTTCATGTCTTCTGAGTTGGGGCGTAAGTATTGACTGAGATACTACAGTTTGAAACTTCTTCCTACCATTACTCAGCATCTGCTATTCTTTATCATTCCGAGAGGCAGTTAAAGTTGAAGACTGTTGTTTTTAATCAGCAATTAATTAATCAGTATAATTAACTGAATATTCATATTTTGAGGAAAGAAGAAATTTCTTATAAAGGAATTTATCCAATATTTATGTTGGAGTCTGTGTTGTTACTGTGTGTGTTTTCCTTTAGATTGCTAAGCACTTAATAGAAATAAGTCTGATATCCTGGGTTGTTGGTTGAAAACTAATGTTTCATCTTGGTATGGACTGAGAACTTGTGTGTAAGCTCTTAAATCATCTAATATCATCCCTCATTTATTTAGAATTATGCAATCAGACTCTAGGCATTCTGTATGTCTGGGCTGCTGGCAATCAGATAACTTGATGACTGAGACATTTTTAGCCTCAATCTTATTTATTAATGCATCAAAATTGTATTTCTTCTGATTTTTGATATTACAGAAATAATTAATAACCCACTGACACTTTTCACTTCATCTAATTTCTGTAACCATGTGTATAAAGTGTTTGCTTTGTGAAACAACCATATACTCAAGTCTCAAATGAACAGAAAAATCTTTTTCAGGCTTGCTCAGATTAAGATATTTGCCTTATTTTGAAAAGAATCTTTCTGAAGTTAACTTTTTCAATCAGAAGAAATTTTGCCAAAATAACTTTTTTGTTACAGCTGATATAAAAATTAATCTATTAATTTTCTAGGACTTTGAAAACCAGAGTATTATAATATCTAATCTTAATGGTTTGAATGTGAATGATACAGTGTACTAATTATTTTATTATTGGGACCAGTTCCTTTATTATTCCAATCATTGTATAGATCCTCACAAGCTTCTACAGTCTTAATCTGCATAAAGTTCATGCAAATACATGATATTCATTTGAGATATAATTGTCTCATTAAATATATTCTGTGCCTGAACTCTAATAACAGAACTTTATGCTTTCAACACTCATTCAAATATTAAGCAAATTCTTTTCAAGTTTAATGTTTTTTGCAAGAAGTGATACTTCTAATATGTTTTGATATGAAATTAAAGAAACTTTATCTGAATTTATTTTATACTGCATTAGTCAGTGTTTATGGAGTCAACGATAATTATTTCATACAAACTGAAAGTAAAATGAAATATTACAGTGAGAGAAATATGTCAATCTCAATTTTCTCTGACCTAGCAATTTTTGCTATTTTTCCATGTATTTTTTATTGCATTACCATCTTTTGCTGCTCTTGAAAAATACTCTTCCTTCAAGAAATGCATATCTGCTGATAGTACTCCATATTTAAGTTCAATACTGAGAAGTTAACTTTGCATTCTACACTTACTTACTCTGAGTAACTTAGTAACAAGTGAATTATGTTTTTTGTTTTATTTCTTTTTACTTTCTTTTTTGAATATGTATAGGATGATATAATATGTCAAAGAGGGAATCAATAAAACAAGTTAATCAACAATTATGAAAGAATGTACTGTCAACATCAGGTATATGTTGATTCTTTAAGCATAAAAATTCTCCCTTTATTAATCATATCAGTTCATTTTTACTCTCAAATTTGACAATATAGAAATGATGTTACTTATTTTGGGGGTTTGATTTACATGCCTAAATCATGAAACCTTATTTTAAAGATTGACATATAATGTGTACATTAGCAGGGATACCAGGGTGAGGAGAATAATTTCAAATTAAAAAAAAACAACAAAAAATATTTCTTCTTGCACAATACAAATGAAAAAAAGTATTATTTACACAATACAAAAAAGCAACTATTATTGAAAACAGCTTACTCTTCCCAAGAATCTTTTGCAGTTTTGAATTTATTTCTTAGATTGAATTCATTCTTCAGATAAGGAATGCCTTGCTCACAGAGTCAATTGTAGTTTCTCTAGTTTTTTTTTCACATGTAAAACAGTTAAAAATATCAACTTTTATACAGAAAAGTTTTAAATTTTTGTCTCAAAATATTTTACATAGTTGATACTAAAGTTTTTTTATCTAAGAAAAAGTTATTTTAATTCCATATTGACATCTGATGACCTCCAATGATCTTAAAAGTCAGTAGCCACTATACAATCATCTATTCACTGCCCAAGTTACCCCCACATATTAGTTTATCCACAAAAGTATAATTGTTTGACTGTAATACAAATCATAAAGGATATAAATTAATTCCATTTCTAATGACTTTGGAGATGGAACTTTGGTGAACTTAGAAGTCAAATATGACTTTTTATCTACCCTACCATTTGTAAAGTCAAAAATATGTTTACATTTCAGAACAAACTCAATATCTTAGATCATTTTGATAAAAATGGCATGATACATTCTTTCCTGGTTTTGAATGACCTTTGAAGTCAAACATAGCCTACATTAGAACTGGAAGTTTTTGTGAGTTTTCATAACAAGGTAAACTCATAATATTCCATTCATTTTGTTAAAATGGAATACTGTGCTTTTTAATGAGATCAACCTCTCTTGAAGCTATGCAAAAAAAACTGCATTCCTGGTACTTTCAATTTGACTGTAATATTGGAACATACAAACACATACCTTCACACACATATCTCATCACAGTGAATTCTTTTTTGTTCACTTTTGTAAGATTACACAGAAGTTGTTTTTTCATATTAAAAATTATTATCCTTTTTCTATTTCTTGCTAAAGATTTACAGATTCAAATTTTTTTGAAAATCTTATATCCATACATATAAAATATTAACTATAAATTCTCTATAATTTATTTTTAAGTAAATGACTCTAAATTCTTTCTTTTCTTATATTTCTTTTCTCTCTGTCCACTTTTTTAGGTCAGAAATTGTAATCTATTTAATATTTTCATAGATGCACAAATGAAAATAGAAATTCATGTATTGAAGTAGAAAAGTATAGCCATGTTTTTCAAATACCCAGTGGGGATTGAATTCATATTCATACTCTGTCAGAAAAGGTGTGAAAACCATTGCATTATTGTCCAAAAATGTGTGATTAATATGAATGCACAGTTTTTAGTCTTTTCCTAATCTTTTTATATTATTGAATGAAGTAAATAAAGAAATATGAAAAAGCTGCTATTTTTTAAAGCCTGAAATGAGAATTTATAACTGATGATTTGATTGATCAATAGTAACCATTATAATATATTGCTTCAAGAGTCAGTATCTTACTTGTAAAATCCACACAATGTTATTTTGGAGCTTGTCTCAAAATTACATCTTCTTTCAAAGACATATAACTGAGTGGGAAGTTTGTATTTAATGTATAGCTCAAAGTGCCTTTTAATTATAGTAGTATTTAATTTTTGTTTCTTATTGATTTTCATGGCTTCATTTGTTTTTTGATAAATTGTTTCATTGAAAAATTACAAGTGAAAAAGTTTTTACAAACATTTGGTTACTCTACCAGTTTTTCAAATTATTTTCCCGAGAAAATGTCATGTTTAGAAATGGTTATAATTAGGAAGGCATAAAGTCAGTTCATAGAAATTGTTGAAAGTTTCATAGTTATTATAGTTACTAGCTATGGATCCCTATTGTTAACCAATGGCATTTCTGGCTAATATACATATGAAGAAATCAGTAATTCAGTTACTGTTTATGAAAATGAATACAACTCCACCTGTGTGAGAACTGTTTATCATATAAAGTGAATATATAAATATTCTTTTAGTACTTAATTTCTTCTTGATTCCATTTAAAAGTAGATTACTAACATTTTTGTAACTTTTATTGAAATTATCAGGACATTAACTTTATTAACTTTTAAGAAGCATATCTATAAAAGGGTTTTTTAGTATACTAAACCTATACAGTATATTCTAAATATATATCTCACTAATACCAAAATATGTTTATTGCTAAAAAATAAATTTTGTTCCTCAACCCATCTTATTTTACTGCATATTTATTGTATTTTTTATTTTCCAGATAATTTAAAATTCATTGGTTAATATTCACACATACACATACACATACAAGCATGCACACTTGTCTTTTTATTAAAGGATGTGATTTTATGGCCAACAATATTGTGATAGAGAATTAATCAATACTGCAATTTTCAGTAAAGCCTGCTTTTGCAGCTGTAGTTACAATGATAAAACTAGTAACAGCAACAGAGAATTAGCTGTAATGACAATAGAGGGTAGCACTTGCAAAAGGAGAACTGCATTTTAGCACTGTCTGCTTACTGAATATGAACAAATAAGCAATTAATTACTTCCTATCTTTAAATATTTATCTCTGTATAATATTATATATTTACATTGTATAAATACATTTTAAAGTATCATTATCTTTTTATTACCAATTTGTTTAATGACTTCATACATGTGTGTTTTACATCTTCAGACTTCACATTTCTTTATGCAATTTAGTATTTTTAGATCATTTTCATGAAACTGAAAAAAATTATTTAAAACTTTTCTAAATATTGAGAATAATTAAATCTAAAATGTAAGTATGTACTTGAAATTTGTAAAATCTTTTCTCCTCCATGTTGAAAATACTTTTTCATACACTTAAGGAAGAGTATCTTAAAAGCTTTATCATCTTCAAGATGACAGGATAGGAAAATAAATGATTTTATTGTATTATAGAAACAGTTACTTTTAAAAAATATTTTTGACAAATAATCATTTATTGTTATTTAACTATTATTTGCCCTGATATAGCCATATTATATTAAGTCTTCAAAGATCCTGACAAAAATATTAAAAATTAACTAATTGGATTTTAATAATTTTTATATTATGAAGCTAAATCATTAAATTAATATATTTTCTAACAGAAATTAAAAACTGAAAAAAATCAAAACATAAATTGTTCATTTTATACTTCACTTACAGAATATGAATTTTTCTGATTTCACATCATTTGATATATGACTACACAAGTTTCATGACTCAGGCATTTAATAGTTAAATGTCTATTAAAAAAAACTAGCTAAGATACAAATATTCATATTTGTTGTATTTTAAACACTAGCAATCTATATAAAAAATATTTTTTTCATATCAATTTTTTTATATCTTTATATCTTACACAAAATATTTTGGAAAAAAGCTGATAAATGATTTCAGCATAATTCGAAATATTTTCAAACTGTAAAGAATGAATATATTTATACTAAAAATTTATCACGAAGAAATGCTTAAATATTTTGCATAGCATTTTAAGGTTATCAGATAACCAGAAAAATTTCCCTTTAATTTTATTTTAGGATATAATGATAAAATTTTAATACCAAAATTAACTAAAACCAATATGATTTTTATTGCTCTTAACTAGTGAAAGTTAAACTGTAAAGAGAGATTTTTCTCTCTCTTGTTTTTTGTTCTTAGCAGTACTTGTTCCTTTATGACCCCATTTTGTGTTTCTTGTTTCTTCATTCATTTGATCAAACTTGTCAGGCCAGTTACTCACTACTCACTGCTTTCCCCTGTTTCTCTTACACTTTATGTGCCCTGTGAGTGTTAAATTCTCCAAGTCTTCTTCATTATTATTTGAACTGCCTCTTTCTGATTATTAGCAATAGTAAACGCAATAAATATGTCCCACGTTAAAAATCTGGCCTTGTGCCACATCCCACCTTGAAGTGTTGACTTGGGTAAATACCAAGTTCATCAAACCTTTGGGTTTGACAGTACTCAGTTTGTCAAACTCTCTGCCTGAAGGCAGAGAGGAACCCAAATGAAGCTATGCCAAAGGACAGTCTTTCATTTGGGTAGGTAGACAGCTACCCAACCTCATTATTACAAGGTCTACAGGGAATTTTTGCCTAAGCTTATGGGCTTGGAAAGCCCCACATTAAATAACCAGCTTTGTGCTGCATCTCACCTAGTGGGGAGTACATGGGAAAATACTGAGTTCACCAAACCTCTGGGTTTGACAGTACTCAGCTTGTCAAATGCTCTGCCTTCAGACAAGGCTATGCCAAAGGGCAGTCTTGTCTGGGGAAGTAGACAGCTATCTGACCCCATTATTATGGGGTCTACAGGAAATTTTTGCCTAAGCCTATTGGCTCAGAATACCCCACATAAAAAACGGCCTTGTGCCACATCCCGTCTTGTGGGGAGGTACTTGGGTAAATACTGAGTTCATTAAAATGCTTGTCAGACTCTCTGCCTTCAGGCGAAGATGGACTCAGATGAGTCTATGCCAAAGGGCAGTCTTGTTTGGGGAGCTAGACAGCTATCCAACCCCATGTATATGGAGTCTATGGGGAATTTTTACAAGTTTGGAAAGCCCCATGTTAAAAACCAGCCTTATGCCACATCCCACCTTGTCTTCAGAGTACTTGGGTATATACAGAGTTCATTAAAGCTTACTGTTAAGCAAATTCATATTGTCTCAGCCAATTCTACTCATTGCTAATTTGCTCTGTTCAGAGAAACTTACTATTGACCCCAATGCATCTGACACCAATCTGGAGTATCATCACTGGAGAATAACTTTCATAAACTTCTTGAGTACATACTGTAACCAAAGTTCTAATAAACTGCACTATTTCACCAAATATGTCTCAGCACAAGTTTATGAGTATTTCATGGACACATCTTCCTACCAAGAGGCTTTAACAATACTGGACAGGATCTACATAAAAAAGAAAAATGAAATGGTCTCTAGACACTTAATGGCTACAAGGTGTCAACTGTCCTCAGATTCCATTGACAGATTATATCATGCCTTAATAAAACTAAGTAAGGACTGTTCATTTTCTTTTTGGAACAATATCAAGCTGAATTAATATGAAACTTCTTGTGCCAACATTCATTAGTAGAAATACCCCTCAGAGGCTCTAAGCCACCCTTTAAAGTTTGCACCTAGCAGCTATAAGAATGCTGTACCCAGCTCTCTTCAATAATTAAACACCAGGTTGTAAACCAATAGCTACTAAATATAGGTGGCAGGAGGATAAATTATTTATCCAAACTGAAATTATTCATATGTTGAAGTTAAAAAGGGGCATAGCGAAAGCAGCCATTACTATGCTTGATCATACCTTACCTCTGGTAGTAGAAACAGAAGCCTCAGAATGTACCATAGCCGCCTCTTGAAGACAGTCAAGAAGGTCCATAGCCCTTTTCTCTAGAACCTTGTCTAAATCAGAATATAGGCATTCTGCAATAGAGAAAGATGCCTATGCTATTGTCGAACCACTGAGAAAATAGTGGCAGTTGACATTTTAAACTGATTACAGACCAAAAATCAGTCTCATTCATGTTTAACCCAAAAATGACAAGTAAAATGAAAAATGAGAAGACAGCCAAGTGGCAGATGGAATTCTTGTGTTACTTGTTCACTGTAACATACTGCCCTGGTAAAGAATATGCAGCTGATGATGCTCTCTCTCATGTATGTAGTTTGGCTGCTTGCAAAGAAGAGTTAAAGAAACTGCATAGAGAGTTGTGCAGTCCAGGTGTTACACATATGGTCCACATTGATGAAGATCAAAAACCTTCCCTACTCAGTAGAGGATGTGAAAGAAATTATCTACTTGTGTAAGACTTGTGCGGAAAATAAATCTAGGTTTTACTGTCCTAACACCAGTAAGGTCATAAAAGCCACACAACCCTATGAAAGAAATGCATTGGATTTTAAAGGATTGCTTCCATCAAAAACTCCTAACAAATATATACTGACAATAATTGACAATTATATGCGATTTCCTTTTGCAATACACTGTCTCAATGTATCTTCTACATCAGTCATACAAGCACTTTGCTCAGTTTTTGATGGATGGGAAGACAGTCTCACTAAGAAACTTGGCACTAGCAGGGGATGAATCAGGACCCACAAGCCTAAGTGAGGAATGTCTTCAGGACACTTCAACTAACTTTGAAGAAACAGAATCATGATCTCCTTTCGAAGATTACCAGGAACCCTTGAGTTCTGGTCCTTCAAGTGGTGACGAACAGGTTTCACAGAAGAGAGCAAGCACATCCACCTACTGATACTTCAGAGGATAAGCAAGCAACTTGTAGAAGATTACAGAAATGCAGCAGGATTAAATCCAGTTCTAGCGAGAAAGAGGAAGAACCTCATCATGCTCCTGACAATCCACTATGGCATTGCAGACAGAAAAAGATTCCTGTTCGATTCAAGGATTTCTTCCCTCTATAAGAATAAGGCAGGGGAGAATGTGGTATGATACATTTCCCACATTAATGGATCTGTCCTGAACACATATAGTCAGGTGAAGTCTACTGCTATGCAGAGTTCATTAAAGCACTTAGCTTGTCAGACTCTCTGCTTTCAGGGAGAGACGAGTCTATGCCTCTGGGCACAGTCTCATATGGGGAGGTAGAGAGCCACCCAATCCTATGTAAGCGGGGTATAAGGGGATTTTTACCTGAGTGTACACACTTGAATTTGCCCCATGTTAAAAACTGGTCTTGTGCCACATCCCACTTTGTGGGGAGGACTGTGCAAATACCGAGTTCATTAAACCTTACTGTTAATTCATATAGTCTCAAACAATTCTACTACAAGAACCACATCTTTGCTACTTCAAATCTTTTCTTCATTTATTTCCAGCTTTCACTATCAACTAAGAGATTAGACTTTCCAGCACACTTTTCTTTTTTTGATTCTTTAATATATTACTCAGTTTTCCAGAAAGCATTTCTTGCTTTACCTATATGCCTCCAGATTTTTGTGTCATGCTTTTTGTTGTCTCTTACTATACTACCCAGATAGTTGAATTCCCACACCTGCTTGTCTTTGATGTCCCCAATATATAACTCACACCTCGGGCTATCTGTTTTGATAACAATCATGTATTCCATCTTTATAAAATTGATAGTCCTTTCTTTTTGCTGCTATTGACTATCTTGTCTAATAGTTCTTTCAGTTTTTCTTCTGAGTCTGACATCAAGATAGTATCATTTGTGTAGCTTATTTTGTTAAGGTTGTGTCTACTGGTAGTAAATCCTGATAAGTTTTCTAATTCTCTTAGTCATCTTGTGATATAAATTTAAAAAATCTGGCGAGAAAACACATCCTTTCTGTTTTGATGTAGTCAGTTCATTCCCTGTTTGTATAAAAGTTATTTGTTCCCAATATAGGTTACCAATTATTGGCATGTCTTTTCTATGTAGCTCAAAAAGTACTTCATGTCATACTTTATGAAATGCTTTTCTAATTTATAAAATGAATAAAGGTTTTTCTGCATTTATGTTACACATTCTGAGAGCATTCTGATCATGAAAATTATATTTCATGTTCTAGCATTTTTAACAAAGCTGCATTGTTGTTCTATTTCTGGTCTAATTCTGCTGTGATTTCTGTTCATTAGAATTCTAATAGTTTTGTTATATGGATCATCAAGCTAATTGTTCAATGCTTTGCATTCATTTGCATATAGTTTCTGTAATACTAGAGAAAATGGCTTACTTCTGGGACAAAAATGAATTCAGACATGTCTTGCATGTAAAATGTTCCCAAAAAGAAAATGGCAGCTTCATGAATCATATATTTAAAACAGATAGATGTCAGAGTCAGATAAACTTTCATGAGAATCTCTTTTAACATATACAAATTTTAAGTGTCACTCAATCTATAAAAAGTGCTTAAAAACAAAGTGCAACTGCTGTAGTGAACTGGAGACATGTGTTGTATTGTTTGACTTATGCTACACTGTTGGTTGAAGAAAACAGATTAAGAAACTTTATTACAAGCCAGAAGAAACTGGCTACAGTTTCTGTTGTGGCCAGAAAGAAAGAAAGAAGGTAGGTTGAACAAGTGTATTGAAATAACAGAACATATATACAAAATAAGAGAGCAGATAGAAGTGTCCGCCCAAACTGTCAGGTTACACTGCGTCTTGACTGTCTCCTAGGAAGTCTCGCAGGTTAGTATTTATGAAGGAGGAAGAGTTCATTCTAATGTAGATAGGTCACCATAACAGTTTCTTTGGCAGCATTATGAAAATTGATCTACTTAGATCCTCCAGTATTTTACAGCTGTCATATATTTCGTTTATCATTTTAGTAACCTTATCAATCCCCAAAGTTTCCAGCTGTTAACATCTCTATGACAATCTGATCTGGTTCTACTGCTTTGTTATTCTTCATCTTGGCCAGTGCTGTCTTTAATTTAGATTTTAATATAAGAGATCTTTCCATACTTTTCTATATTTAAAGTTTCCTCTCTTCTGTTGTCATGGAAAAGTTCTTTTATGTACTTATTCCACCATTGTAGCAGCTTTTCTTTTTACATTATGATCATTTTCTCTTTATACATTCAATCACCTGGTCTAGGCAATCATTAAATAAGTGTTTGGACAAATTAATATAAAAGCTGTCAATAAAGATGTCACTTTTTACTTGCCAAAAGTGTTTACTCTTGCTAATTTTCAAGAACTTGTACCACAAAATGCTCTAAATGTTTTTAAAATTGGTAAAAAATCCATACATATTTTTATTCTCAATGCAGCCATTGACTTGATTTTTCTTCATCATATAATGAAAAACTAATAATTAAGAAAAAATTGATCTTGAAATATAAGCAAACAATTTTAATTTAGCATTAACTCAGAGTATAATTAACATAGCTAATTAGTTCATTCAGTCAATTTTTATGAAAAAATAATTTTTTTTGTCAAAATATTTATACTAAGTTTTAGATGAGTTTCATTTTGGTATTACTTTCATCTACATTTTAAATCTTTCCATATTTATACATTAGTTTTATTGATAAGTCCTAGTTTAATATTCTAAAAACTACATCTATTTAACAAAATCTTGTGTATTATCTGTGTAATTTAGTAGTAATAGCAATATAAAAGTTTTGTTTGATTAGTTATAAAGCTGAGAATGAAGGATATCATGTTTAAAGTAAAGAAGCTCTCCACCAAACAAAAGAATAATGTAATTAAGAAAGTTTGAGCTACAAGGCCAATACATTAAATATCCCTGTCAGTACCATTGCCTTGATTATTCTGGAGTTGAAGAAATTTGACACCAGCAAAAACATTTTTCTTCAAAATCCATTTCTCAAAAATCGCTAAGAAAAATCAAAATGAATCCAATGGTAATTGAAAGTTTTCAGCATTATCTTAAACCTTAGTAAATAACTAAATTTAGATTTTATTTTTTGAGTACTTCCCTCACCTTTTATCTTAATTCATCTACATGGAGTTTGGATATAAATGATTTACATTCTGTATTTAGAACAATCATGCCTAAATCAGGTATTCACTTGATGATCTTGTAAAATTAACTTTGTGAAATATAAATTCCTCTATTGCATGTATAAGATTATAAGTTTGAAAAATAACAAAAATGAAAACAATTATAAAAAAATATAGAAATACTTCAGAACTTCAGTTAATAACCAAAATTTTCCTTTTATCTTCAATTTTGGAGTATTTGTATTAAGCTCTTACGATTTAATCATTTATTTTGGCTTTGCTTAGTCTGACACAAAGACAAAAGCTGCTTCCAATAGTTGGTGTTCCTTATCACTAATTCATCTAAATACTGATCAGGTTCAATCTAAGATTTAATCTTTTATACATCTGCCTTTCAACATAACTCCTTACTTAACATTAATTAATTACACATATAGAAAAATATTTATTTAATATTCAATTCATATAGTGTGTGCTAAAGTTCTAAGTCATATTTTTTTAAAACAAGAATGAACACACTGCACAAAACTTTTTTTTAAATTCTGAAAACATTTACATGCAGATACATACATACATATGCACACGCGCGCACACACACACACACACATAAGTAGTAATATATTATAGTAATATATTAGAGTATAAAATAAAATATTATAGTATAAAGAAATTTTATTTTATTTAAAAAGTAGAAATTTTTCATATATTCAACTTTGAGAAATAGAAGAAAGTTATTCACTAAAATTGCCATCAGCCTCAAAGATAGTCTTGATGCAGCTTTAGAAGTGAGTGCATGCCCAGATCAAGTGGTTCTGGTTCATGTCAATGATGGCAGTTTTCAAAGAGTCTGAGATTGTGGGGCTGATGATCTCTCTTTCTCTCTCCCCCTCCTTAAATGAAGAGCACTAGGAGGATATATGTTCTCAGCCAACTTCTCCTGGGTCATGCAAACTGTGATTGATCTTAGTTTTGACCACCATGTCTAGTAACTCAATGTAGTTGATGGCTGTGGAAAGAGAGGGTGAAGTAGCATGACATGGTTCTTACTGCTAGACCAGAGCCGCCATATGTCATTCCTGATGCTCACCTGGTCATTTTCAAGAAGCTTGCTGCCTCCAAATTCCTGTAGTTAGTGTTTACTTTCAAGAATATCTGAATGAGGGAGTGTGTATTCTTTAAAAGTGTAAATAGAACCTTGCTGTGGCTGAACGGTCTAAAGCCTGCCAGATCAATGGTTTCTCTTAAACTAGGGTGATGCAGATTCAAACTCTACCAGAAAGCACTATTCTTTATTGAATTTTCTTGAATGAGCAGGCCTGTATATATAATACACATTGTTTAAAATTAAGAAAAAAATCAGGACATCTATTTCAAACAGGTATTCACTAATAATAAATATGTTTGTATGTATATAAGAAATGTGGTAAACTTGAGTAATAATTTATCTGAAAATTGATCTCAATGAATATACCAAAGTTTGGAAAACTATTTCAGTGCTATCTTATGGTTTTTATAAGAAAACATTTATAGGAAGAATGAAATGTTAATTACATTTCTGTTTAGAAACAAATGTTTATCTATTCAGTTCTTTTGTTATTAAGATATCAAAATATTTATTATTAAAGATGTATAACTCTAAATGGAACTATTTTCATCAGTCAAGCATGACACAAAGCTAAATATCACAGGAAATATATCAGTATTATTTGTTAATAATCAACATTAAACTGCATGTGTTTGATAGATGTAGATAGAAAATCTAATTTAAAACATTTTACAGTCTTGAGTGAGCAAAATGCCTTATGAACAATTATCTAATTTAAAATTTTCATTCTAGATTTAATCCAAAACTTAAACAGAGATAAATGAGAAATCAAAAAACATATTAATCTAAATTTTGCTCCATTTTGAATATATAATAAGAAGCAGATTTTAACAAAAGAACTAAAAAGATTTTAGTAACCAAATATTATAGGTACTCTCAAACAAAGGTTTTAGGCAGTTTATAATAAATAAATAAGCAAGTATTTCAAGAAAATAATATACATCATAATTCTAGAAATGACCTAGTTTTTATTGATTAATTTATTTTTTACAGTTTATTAACCTTTTCAGTTTATTTAAAGCCAGAAAATATTTTTAGATTGTAAGAATTTCTTTTTAGATAATAATGATTTGCTGATACACATCCCACTATTTAACTCGTAGCTGGGAGGGAGATGAGGTGGATTCATACCTTTCCCAAGGATATTTGTGCATAAGTGAATATAACGAACCCAACTGGAATTGGAATTCAGCTCTCCATTTTCAAATTCTGAGTCTTCATCCATTACACCACCTGCAAATCCAAGCTTACAGCACCTGGTGTTCCCAAGTGGTCACCCACCTAGGTACTGACCAGGCTCAATGTTGCTTAACTTCTGTGATCATATGAGAACTGGTGTATCAACAGAAATTATCTAGTATTTCATATAATCTCCTTTATTACTTAAAAATAATCAAAATGATGAACATGAATTCAAAATAAAGGAATTCCCACCCAGTATTAAAGAGGAGTTATTTTAAATTAATATTGGCTGTTATTGATTTATGTGATAAAAAAAAATAATTTTCAAATCTCAATGAATTACTAAGCTTTAAAAAAATCTGAAAAAGTAGGTTGTATTTCATGACAGAATATTGATTAATGGACAGAATTGATTGAAGTTTTTGCTTCACATACTATGAAAACCATGTTAGAGTATTTGATTATCACATTATTTCTAAAACAAAATTAAGAAAAAATGTTAGACACTATTTAAAACTCAAAGTAGCTCTTCTAATACATACTTAGGATGCTGCAAATGAAAATGCAAATTCTTTAAATTCTCAACAATGCTTAATTCTGTGAGATATTCTACTTTCTAGTATAAAATAAATAAGAAATAAAGGAAAATAGAAAGGAACAGAAATTAAAGGAAAGGAATGAAAAACAGTAAAATAGTTTGTAACAGTAAAATCAATATTATTTTCATCTTTTATAATTTCTATGTATCTAATGGATCTTCATTATTATCCAAGTTACATTGATAATTATCCTTCATTAGTGAAATATACTTGATACAAAGAGAGAATTGACAACATTAGGATATAAAATAAAAACAATTGTTTCCCATATTTTGTTAAAGTTGTTAAGCTCAAATATTTAACAAACAGTAGTGGAATTGTTACAGGTAGTTTATAGTTGGGAAGGAACATATTCAATCATCAAATTACAAATTAACTCTTTAGAAAATTCAAAAACAGGAAAGTAGTGAAATTTTCATGTGTACTACTAGTTACATTTAATGTAAAAGATGATGTGATGATTTCCTATCTTAACTATATATTTGAAAACAACAGTGTTTCTTAAATTCTTTAGTGATGAAAGATTTATTTTTGGCAATATGTTTTTACAGTTTATCTTAAAATAATGTAAAGAATTGAGCCAATTTTTAAAAAGTGATTGTTTTGTAAGTAATCTAAATATTTAACTATTTAGATTGCTTAAAAAACAAACACTTTTTAAAAATTATTTATATGTTTATAACTTTGTTTTAAATGGCATTTTAAAATAAAGATGATTCTACTGCTTAATTTTTTTAAAACTGTTTCTGGTAGAAGTTGATTATCTGTATGTTTGTCTTGTAACTTATCTGAAGCTAAAGAAACTGAATAATGTTTTTTTATTAGTGTTTTATTGATATGCTTTCTTTATACTATTAATTCATTTATTCATATAGAGAATAAAATGTCCTACACCTCTATTGATAATGACACAACATTTTTTTGATAATAGTTTTTTGGTTCTTTCCTTCATTAAGTGCCATGCACAATGCACACTTAGGAAGCCATATCACTTTTCAATACATGACTGACTTGGCAGAAGAATTCCTACAATAGTGTGTCCTGCTATTTGGTGGTGGAGGGTTTATGGATTCATACTTTTCCCAAAGGTATTTGCATGTAAGTGAATGTAATGAACTCAACTGGGATTCAAATTTGGCTCTCCAATTTCTCATTCCAAACTGTTATCTATGCATCCAAGCTTACAGCACCTGATATTCCCAAGTGGTCACCCATTTAGATACTGACCAGGCTCATTGGTGCTTAACCTTGGTGATTGGATGAGAACCAGTGTTTCAATGATATGTTCATAGGACAATTTAATAATTCATAAAAAATAACTTTAAATTTTTGACTTCATATAGAGAACTGTATGATCCATCTTCCTTTTATACTCACTCTGCCAAGCTTAATATTAGATTACACCTTTTCAATATTCAAGTTTGATTTTTTAAAGGGAAACTGATTTCTTCTATATATTTCCTACCATAATTGCATGAAAATTATACCTATCTAAAAATAAAAATATATCCTGTTATAAAGAAGTGGAATCAAGTAATTAGAGAACATAACTCTTATTTTCTGGAATGGACATTTCTCAATATTTTTGACAAATGATCATAACTTTTAATTCACTGTAAGTTGTTCAGATACAGGAGATATCAGATAAAGCAACAATTAAAGAGTATGTCAAAGTAAGAAATGCTGCCAAGTTTTTATAGCAACATTAAAGAAAAATGCCAAGAGGAGACTAGATGAATTTGATGACTAAAATTATTTTTTGTGGATTATTTAAAGCTGAAATATATATTTTGAATTGTAAGGATAATTCTTTATTTTTGTAACTGAAAGGGGGTGGAGCATTGCTTTAAGGAAAATAAAAATGACTCCTAAATTTTTAAGAAAGAGTAAAGCATATTATTTTTATTTTATTTAATAAGACATCACAGTAAGGGGGAAATGGTGTATGAAAGGATTACAGTTTCAATGCCCATTCTTATCATTTCTTCTCATAAAACACTGTGCACAGCACTAACAAAATTATTATATGAATAAATTCAGTTGATTTTTATACTTTATACATATTGGCTCTACTGAAATTTTAAGTACAAATTTAAGCAAAATATGCTTCTGTATACATATTTTCATTGTAAGGAAAAAAGAGTATAAGAAATGCTGAGAATAATTGAAGAAATACAATATTTGGTTGTTGTTTTTAAGAGGAATATTGCCACCTTTGACAAAGTCAGAATAGAGTGGCTGACTTAACACCAATGTTTGTAGAAAACATTTTGTGGTGTTGCTGTATATTAAGTATAGCCCTTTCCCAATATGACATGATTGGCTGCTTTATGAAACCACTGTCACATAATTAGAACTGTCTTGTAGATTAAAGATTTTCTTAATCTTATATCAACTTTGTCACAAAAATGACAAATTTCTCTGAGTCAGTTTGCATTGTTTCATTTTTTATTTGAGTCTGCAAGAGATAAAATTACAAAAATCTCCTTAAGATAACAATTTTTATCCATCTATTTCCAACATTTTTGGATGGTTTAGTTGGATTATTCATAAGAACTTTAATTGAATTGCTACTTTATATATCAATTGTAGTGGGAATTTTTCTTCTCAGAATTGTTACATTACCTTCACAGTATTTTTATACTTACTTTGTATATCTTTCCTTTATTTTAAAGTAAAAAAAAAATTATCACTTCTGCTTCACCAACATAATTCTGGTTAAATATTTTGAACTCTTTGAAATGGTTAGAAATTTACATCCAACTTTTCTTTTTGTCCTCTTTTTCTTTCATTTATTTGCTATAAATCTCACCAATACTATTTATCTAAGCATGTCTATTTCTTTTTTACCAATGATTTCTCATATGAGGATATGTAGGAAAGATAACAGTTTACCATAGATTTGAGGAGGTTAGGATTGTAGTTATCAGGAATGCATACTCTTAGGAGTCTGTAACACAAAGTAGTGATACTTGGGAAGAAGCTATCAAAGTGGAACTTCCTTCTTACTAAAGGAATACACAGGGAATGGGGATGATTTGTCCCAGTGTATGTTGTATGGTGAGTCTTAGCTGTGAAGGTCAGAACTGATGGAATTAAGGAATGTAGCTCATCAGAACATATGCTGTTGAAATAGCGATAGAGTAGCAATAGGGTTGTGATATTATCTGTGAGAAAGGGGTTATAGGGTGGAAAATAAGCTATTACCCACAAGGCTGAGTAGTTGCTTTTGAACTCCATAGAAAATGTGAGGACTGGGCAGCTCCAACCCAGATAATTAACATTTGTTTGTTTCAGCAAAAATTTACACCATTTATTCACTATAATCATATATTTATCAAGAACTTTAGTGTTAATGATAGACCAACTATTTATTGAGTTTCCTGTTTCAATAATTTACTTTATGTAAATTACTCTTTGCTTTCCAGTAATTTCTTTCATTACAGTCTACTTTTAAACTGACATCTTTGCATTGATAATGGGTTAAATAATTTTTATACAACCATACTCAGTTTTCTAACATTTATCCTGTAATATATCATATACCATTGCAATCTATACATTTCCGAGCAATAGTTGATTGACCAATCTGATTTATAAAATATTTTTAGAAAATGCATGACATGATTTCTTGAAGATGGTGTCTTGCCATGATGAGCAAAGTGTATGATCCATGTACTCCCTACTTTTTCCAGGTTATTTAAAATATTAAAATAAAATTTTTTAATTTTTACAAATACAGAATTTTTTAAAACTTTGGGTGTGTAAATAGCATAACAGTTCAGCATGGAAAATTGAATTGTACTGAGTTCACATTCTGACCAAATCTGTTTCATTCACTTTACCTTTAGTGTCCTTGCAAAAAGCATAAATCCATCTTCTAGCTGTGGGTTAAATAACAGTGCACACTGGGTGCTTTAACTGTGTCATGACAAACAATCTAGTAGAAAGAATACTTTGAATTTAAAACCAGTCTGTGGAGAAAGGGCTTCATCAATCTACTAGATGGACCCACTACTGCTACGACTGCAGTACATATGTAATGTGTATCACTCTGGATTATGCCAGACACAGTTTCACACCAGACTATCAGTGAAGCCAGGTACAGAGTTGACCTGATATGACCCCAGCTGTGGGTGGAGATCCATGATTCACCTGTTTTCAGTGGTCACCCAAGAGATGATCACCTGTGAGCCTGACTGCACCTGATATGTGCACACGTGAAAAAATTGGTGGACAGCTGGATATATAAACAACTGCTTCAGCAAATATTTTAAAATACTTGGTAATAAAATTCATTTTAGTACAGAATTAGAAAGTCCAATTCGAATTATGGCTTTACTTTATAACTTCCTGTAGTTATTCTTACTTAAAAAATTTCAACATTCAATTGTTTCATATATTTTTCCTTAATATTTTGTGTTTACAGACAAATGCAAGATGAATTTGACAGTTATCAACAAGCAGTAAAAAAACTTAGTGAAGAAACTAAACAAGTAACTCCTCAAGATGAAGGAGCTGTCTGTCAGATTTGTCACAAGACAAAATTTGCAGATGGAGTGGGACACAGCTGCCATTACTGTCATCTCAAGTCATGTGCACGATGTGGCGGAAGGATAACTATGCGTGGAAATAAGGTAATATATCACCGACTACAAATTATTCTTTTAATATTTCATTAGCATAAGAGTAATTATTAAATATGGACTCATTTTATGGTTTGGTCATTGAATGTTTGTAATAAAAAACAATAAATTTAACATTTCTGAATTGTGAAGTTGAATTTCAATATTTACTGGCCTATATATGTTTTATAAAGACAGTTTTTAACCTACAGTTCATTGCAACTAATCAGGATTCCCATTGTTGTAAAACAAGTCCTTGATGCTGGGTTTACAATTCATAATAATGCATTTGATGTAGTGTTGTATTTTTCATTTCTCAAGTTTTATAGACCAAAAACATGGGAGAAAATATTCACATTATATGTGTTTAATATTGAATAGTATAAAATTTCATTAGTTTTAAGCATTCTATTTGTGCAAATTCTCAGGTAAAATAAGTATTTTGTGAATTTAATTTCTAGTCATGTACAAAACTTTATTTGTGTTAGAAATTAGTATTATTATAATTATTGGTTTGGTAAGAAAGTTTCTGAATATTTTATGTAACCAATAAACTGTTATTTCTCAAAAAAGAAATCTAGAGAAATTATTCAACATATGTAATTGCTTTCTTCCTATATGTAGGTAAATCATTGATTCCTTTACATCTTTTTTTTGAATAATGGGTTTATAGTTCTGCTTTGATACTACCATCATTTCAGAAGTTCTGATCATTCAGAATGTTCTACACAGAGAAAAGATGGTTATGTCAAAATTGACATACAAAAGTGTTTTTATTACTTGTGGTGGTGGCAGTGTTGGTGATGATGATAAAAGAAAATTCCAAGATATGCTTGTATCAAAAAAGTGATCTCAGTGAACATGATACCAATTTCTGAGTTTAAAGATTTTACCACTTGCTACCAAATAACTAGGTATGAGTATAGTAAAACTGATTAATCATTTCATCAACTGGGTTCATTATATCCAGAATTAGTTATTCTTATGTTCAAATAAGATCAATAATTATACAGAATATCAAATACATTTCAAAATACATTCTACTGTTAACAAAAACAAATGACTCCACATTTTATCAATTTGCCTTCATACTCATTTCTGTGAAAACATGGCTGTGTTTGTATGCAAAGAATAAAAATAATTTTATACATGCATGATTCTTTTCTGATATTTATCTTGGTAATGTACAGAAAAATAAATTTATCAGATTTAGTAACTTTCTATATCATTTTAAATCTCTTATATTTATAAAAATCAGCAAGTTATTTACTCTTCTAAATTTATGAGAAATGACTTTATATGATAGGAAACTGTTGTTAATCTAGAATTATTAGCCTTTACATTAAAATCTGCATTTTAATATCAAACTTACTTTCTGATTACAGCATCATTAGTTGATTTAATAGCATAATTTCTTTCTAAATTCTAACCTATCAATTCTAAAGAACTCTGCACTTACCTTTTGAGTTGCATCAACATCTCCAATAATGATCTCTTTCTTTCTCAAAGCTCCTTTTTATAGCCATCCACATTTTTATTTATGCAAAATGTAAACAGAATTTATTCCAGAAGAATATATTGACAATATTTTCAGATGCATATTTTGTGAGTTTTAAGCAGCATGATTACATTAATAAAGTTATTTTTCTGGACATGAAATTTTGACTACCAAAACACATATGGCTTTCCACTGTTTTGATTATGACTTATATTTTAAAATAATTGAACAAACAGTACTGATATCAAAAATCTTCAAAGAAATTATATTCTTGTTTCATGTTTAAAACACTGCTTAGGCCTTTTCTGAATTACTGTTCAAGTGTATAACGTAATAACCAATATCAACAGTCACATAACTGAGTCTGATCATAGAGTCACTGTGCAACTGATCACCTGAACAGTTACCTCCACATATCTAGGTTGATCACAGACACATGGATTTTGATTCCATTGTGAGAATCCTCCACTTTGGCTGTTGACTTCTGTCTAGGAAGCCTTTCACCCAGTGATGCTATGTTATCACGACACTGGTAACATATATATCTATGGGGCTCAGTCTCCCTCATTGGGCTAGATGTTCATTGATGCTACAATAAGGTATATCCATCCTTTGACAGGTGTTGTTTTTAATCCTGATGAGTGTCTAGCAACCCACCTCACTGGTGGGAGAACCAGTTTTATTATCAATGACCCAACCATGCAGCAAGTAGTATTAGATTACATGCTACCAGTAGAACTCGTAGAGTGGTTTGCTATATGTGTGTGTGTGTGTGTGTATGTATATATATATATATATATATATATATATATATATATACATACACACACACACACACACATTTTTATTACTGGACTAATAAATGGATCATCATCATATATAGTAATTATAATTATTATTATAATAATATCTATTTAAATTAAAAATAATTGAAAGCAAACAATAAAATAAAAGTAACATATATATAGTAAAACAAATTTTTTTTATTGCTGTTAAAACTTTTTGAATGTTAAGTAATAGAAAATAATCATGTATACAGAATGAATAGTAAAAATAAACAATACAAAATAAATGTTTGTATTTTTGTATTTGCAATGCCCCTTGTACAAATCTGATGATACGTCCTCTTCCTTAAAAAAATGTTACATTAAAGCATAAATAAACAGTCAGTTATTCATGCCAATGTATATAATGTACTAATGTTCATAATAAAAAATATAATAAATAGTAATATATTAAATATTTGTAATAAAATAAGTTTGCCAAAATACATTGACTCGATATATATCACTTAACCTAAATAATAAACAAATAATGACCATAATAAATAAAAATCTATTATAATAAATAAAAATTAAAAATTATATAATAATACAATAAATAAATAGATAAATAATCATCACTTTACTTATTTTTTAAAAACCCATTGCTCTCTTGGTGTGATGAAAAAGACATTCATTCACTGCTATTGCCAGCATTTGAATTCTATATATTAAATATTCCTCAAAATTGACAAGCTCTAATATCTGACACATGTAAATATGTGTAATTATTAATAATCAATTTAATTAATAAATTTGATTTTTTATCAAATATATTCAGTGTTTATTATAATATAGAAAAACAAAGCAAAAATCATCTTCAAATATACAGCAAAGTGGAATAAGTATTTTCACAAGAAAGATACATGAGTGAAGACAAATAACTGTTAAGTAAAATTATAGAAAATGATTTCAAAATGTAAGATTTTTGCATGTCAGGCAACAGGAAGAGATCATAAAACTAGTCAGTAGTATAGCTTGTCTAGAGAGCATTAATAATCTCCATGAATAAGACAAAAGTGTAATTATCATATCAATGAAAAAACTTAAATGTGATAAAGATAAAATCAACTATAATGGAGAAAAAAGAGAATAAAAATATAAAATAAAGGAGAAATGCTGATGTTTTAGAAAACACGTATATAAAAAAGGATGTATTATAAATATACAAAAATTTAAATTGAAAATTAGTTTAACTAAACTGAAATGCCTCCAAATTAAAGACAGCAGTACACTCGATGGTTTCTCTTGTAAAAAGCCAGATGATGCATATCTCTGAAATGGAAAATACTCTTAGTTTTTGTCAGGCAACAGTAGCAAGAGTGTATCCCAGGAATATGAATTAGCAACACAAGTCATATAAGAATGGAACAGGAAAGAGGAATATTGCATCAAATCATATCCTAATTCAATGCTGCTGACACTCAACAGTCAATACACTGTTCAGTATACACTTCTTTTTGTGGGGTTTCATAGTTATTGACTAATATTGGTACCTCACAAGGATCAGAGATTTGGAAGACTAGTACTATGTTACCTCGTGAGACAAGTCACATTTCCAGCTTTTTCAGCAGACAGATGAATTTGTCTGTAGAAAAAAATATGCATAATGCTATGGATCTAGCCTGTCAACAGATTGTTATGCAATTTGGTTGTAGCTTTGTAATCGTGTTGAAGTGTCTTCTGTTGGTGTTTGCAAGGTTGACTACTTGTGAAACTGGCATCTTTCATGACATGTGTGACATACACCAATCTTGTTGCAGACTATTTGCATCCCTTTATGCTTGTCATGTTTCCCAGTAGTGATAGTTCATCTCTCTAACCCCATCATCTTTCAGGAATACTCAGCTGACTCATCTTTAGATCACATAGAGCATGTACAGGACATGTTTTAGACTCTTCATTAAATTCCTTGCCACCACACCCAATAACTGCAACTCGGTTATGGAGAGTTCTGGAACATACTTTAATAGCGATACCTATGCAGCAACCTCATAGAATTTGTGCCATATTGTATAGCTGACATTATTCAAATAAAAGGATGTGGTATATGTTATTAAATAGCTGTCTGTAATTTTTTAGCACTTCAGTTTAATACAAAACTCCCAGTTATTGATTTTTTTTTTCTTGAATGGAAGTTCACATGGTAGTTAACAATAAATATTTGTATGGGAATAATTTCTGTCTGAATTTCATTATTCACACTATTTATATGCAGTCTATTGTCTTCCTCTTCGTTGTTGTTATCACAATGTTTTAAACCTTTGTGCCTGGGCACAACTGTCAAAACATGATGCCAACAACAAAGATGAGGGCAATAGTCCATATGTAAATGGTATAAATCAAAAAAGATAATTGTAAATAATTTTGATTATAAAAGCTAGTTTACCTATATCTGTCCTTAGAAATATGCTATGTTGTAAAAATCAGATTCAAATATTTAGTTTAATAAAGTTAAAATTTAGTAAGATATATGTCTAAGATATTTGTAATTCCTACTTTTACTCAGGTAAATTGTCTTAATTTCAAACCTTACATTTTATCCCAACTCTGAAAAATTAATTATGAACAATAATATTGTTATTATATTCCCTTTTCTATTTAAGCCAGCATGCTCAAAGATTATTGAAGGTGAGAAGAAATGATTTACTTGTTGCAACAGTTACTGAATGAAAAATCTATGAATATTCAAAATTAAACACACCACTGCAATATCATTATATCTTGTGTAGACTTTGATTGTTTGATATATATTTTAAATAGATTATTTTCTCTATCTTTTTTCTCTTGATGTTTTTTTTCTCTCAGCCTGTACCAGTAAGTGGCAAGGAAGTCAAAGATCTCAGTGGCCAGAATGTCACCGTAAGTGTATAGCATCCACCTATGTGTAGATTTAGTGCTTGTATTTTTTGTGAATTTATCATATTCATCAGTTGATTACTTTTTATAAAACATGACTTTACTAAGTGCAAAATTTAATATAATTTATATTGTTTGTATTATTCTATTAAATGTGTGTTTGTGTGTACACATGTAAACATATATTTGTACATAGGTCATTGCATAGCATGTCCCAAAATATTGTGAAACTACTAATAAAATGTTTGTACCCCATTGGTCAAATTAGATTGTGTAGAAAGAGAGAAAACAGAGATCTACTTGAAAACCTTATCCAGATTGGAAAATCACTGCTGATATGGAACACTGTCCTGCCCTTCAAATGAGATTATCATCTAAACATTATTACTTGATATACCTGTTTGGATGTGGATGTGACAACTCCAAATGAAATGGGCTACACAATGGTAAGAGCCTGGAGAGGCCCTTAACAAGTTTCTTAGAGGGTTGCAGATACTTAGTAAAGACTGCAATTTAAAAAGTTTCAGCAGAACACTATTGTGAAGAATCGATCCATAATACTTGTATCAGTAAAGTAAGAAATTCTCATGAGGACCAACAGTAGAAATGTATATTAGCTACTGTAGTAGGCTTTTCATATCAGAAACAAGAGCCTAGCCCATGATGCAATCTGCCATGCATCCAGTAAGAAAAGCCATTTTTTCTGAAAGTTTGCAGATTGATATCTCTGACAGGTGTCATCAATCTACTATTGCTTTATACAATTCCTCCCACTTATTATTACTACTAATTTTCCTAGAAATTCTGCTACAGAAGTTATTATAAGTGAATACAAATTGAATGTACTGTTTTATATAACATTCATAACTTTATTAGTGAAACAACAGCAAAAATACTATATCTAAGTGTCTCCTCAACTGCCAAGATCTCCCTTGCTTCAAAGTTTCTAAATCCTAACTTAACTGGATCATCAACTGTTATATTGGAAGTGAATGGTCATCAAACTTAGCAATCTACAATTTTTGAGGTATTAAAGGACTCGTGATCTACTATTGAGTCAAAACTTTCAGAAACAATTAAAGATGGAAGATTCAGCCTGAAACTTATGACAATGAAAATAACAATTCTATATGTGTTCTCTCACAAGCTCTGCTTGAAAAGCCATTGTTTTTGCTTAATTTGACCTATAAGTCTATTGCAATTAAATAATGGTACTTCAGTAGATGATCAAATTTTTATTAAATAACATAATAGTGGTTTTCAAAAAGCATGAAAGAAAAGAGTTCATCCCATTGGCATGCTTAGCTTGTAGTTGTAAATGATCCTCTTAACAGACACAGGAAAAGGCTCTGTATTGATTAATCCCAGATTGTTAATCAGTATAATGAACTGGATGCATACCCACATTAAAAGCCTATTAAATAATTAGAGTAATATCTTTAAATTATGTTAAGTGTTAAATAAAGGCACTTGTTTAAAAATAAGAATGTCACTTTACTTTTGTCATTTCTCTGTGTAATATGTTCATAGTATCAGATCCTTTTAGTCACCTATAAATTGTCTTAACTCATTACTTTGAACTTGTACATCCTTTCAGAATTTTTTTTCAAACAGTGTTTGCTGTACAACTTGAGCAACATTGGTATTAACCAAATAATGTTCATAAAATTTTCAGGATATATTTATATAAGCAATATGTTGCGATTTTCAGCTTATATCTGTCCGTAAAAATATTGATAGTAACTTTTTCAGTCTTATGATGCAAATGAACTAAGTACAACATTAACTTTCATTTATAAATAAATCCCAAATATATAAGTTATTGAAATCTATATTTGATTAATACATCTCATGTCTGAATAAATTATCATTTTATGACTTCATATATGAGTAGGGACTCTTTGACATTTAGTTATCTTTCACCGTTGATTATATCTTTCTCACTGTTCTGATTCTAACATTGCAGCAGTTCTTCTTTGTTTGAATTTTGTTTTCCATTCTCACATATATCTTTTTTAATGATGACCCACAAGTTTTCTATTTAATATCTGGAGCATTCTATGAATTTAGTGTCTTTGAATCTATTTTTAGTAAGGTGTGGAATCCAGAACAAAGTATATAAATCTTATACAACAAAAAGCATAATGTACCTTTTTACATTAATTACCATCATGAAAAGTTACATTAATATATATATATAACATAAAACTGGTCTATTTTAAATTCTTTAGAAAAAGCTTTTTAATATGCATAAATCATTTTTTGTTTTATTTCCAGTTCTGTTTCACAGATTTAACAGATTTTTAATAGCATTCCAAAGATTTGTTTTTTTTTTTCACATTACATTTTTATGTTTTTCATTTAGGAGAAACTTCAAATTATAAGATTTAAGCACATGAACAATCTGAAAAAAGAAACAAAATTATCAGGTCATCCCATAAATTCTGTCCAAATTTTGAATAAAGAAAACAAGTGACCAAATGTTACATTTAATTACAGATTCAATCAACAATGTATTTTCCCTGATTATCTATGACTTCCTTCCATCTATTAACAAGCTTACTAATTCCATTATTGTAAAATTCTTTTGGCTTTGATTTGAAGAACTCACAAATGTCAGTTTTAACCTCTTCCTGTGTTACAAAAGCTGTTTCTTCCAAATGATTCTGTAAGTTACGAAACAAATGGTAGTCTGAAGGAGCAAGATCGGGAGAATCAGGTGGATGAGGAATTTTCTCCCAACCAAGTTCTTCGATCTTTTGTGACATGATTCTTGCTGTGTGTGGTAGCGCATTGTCCTGATGAAACATCACCCATTTTCGATTCACTAGAGGAGGTCTTTTTTTCCTCAAAGCTTGGTTCAAACGCTCTAATTGCTGACAGTATATTTGAGCATTAATTGTTGCATTAGGTGGTAAGAATTCAAAGTGGATTATTTCTTGGCAATCCCACCAGATTGAAAGAAGAACTTTTTGCCCATGAAGTTCCCTTCTCGGCTGTGGCTGGGGTCCTTCCCCTTTACCAAGCCACTGTCTATGACGCTTAACATTTATTGTTCTCTGAAATAAAATTTGATCAGTTTAAATGCATCTAAACATAAAAATAATATTCAGCTCCATTAGACATTATAAAATACTTTTTAAATTTTGTTCATTTTAACAAAAAGTTAAAATTCGGACAGAACTTATGGGATGACCTAATATTTCAAATTGTCACCATGCTGATGCACACTCCTTCTGAAGAATATGAAAAAATAATAAATCTCAGAAACGTTATTAAAAAAAAACAGTCACTCATTTTTAAAAATTGCTAAGCATAAGACACAATTCTGAATGGGTAAATAAAACCAAAATCATATTTTTTTATTTTTATGTGTGTGCATATATATATAATAAATAAATATATAATGTACAAATAAAGACTTATACCCACAGATGAAGAAAATAGACTTAAACAGAGTGGACTTCATTTTACCTTTAGGAGACCCTTTCAGACAACACTTTATCAAAAGGTGAATGAACAGAACTAAATAATCAATGACACGCTTGTAAATAGTGAATGAGGAAAAAGTGGAACACAAAATAGATTTTAATTGTAAACAAATTGAGGACTAAAAACTGTTTTTCAGGAATAATCGAATCGAAAGTGAGTTTGAGAAGATAATAACTCTTTTAAAGTTGCTCTGTGAAATGGTGCCAAATCTCTTGTACAGGTTTCACCACTAAAAATGGATGTGTCTTTTGAAATGCATTTCCTAGCAATTGTTTTATAGAAAACAACTGCACATTCTGTTTTGTCATTGTCTTTGGCACCATCTGTAAAAATGTAGTTGTGATTGGGATAATATTCTTGGATTTTATGAAATTTAATTGATAAGTAATGGGGTGAGATTTTGTTTTTGAAAGTTTTCTTAAGTCTAGGATTATTTAATGGTCCAAGGGTGAATATTTGAAAAGATGTTATCATGTATGTTTGTAATTGAAATTTTAAATTCTTCAATGCTGGAAGGTTTTATTGCATTTTCTTTTTTATTGAATAGATGCTTGTATTTTGGATTAAAGGTGCAGCCATAAGCAGGGTTGGAAGGGCACGATTTGAGGTTTATACAGTATTGTTGCACTAATTTTTCATATCGAGTTTTAGGGCAGCTTCATGGGCTTTTGTGTATAAGCTTTTTAACTGCTTCATAAATGAAGCAACAGTATTCTAGTTTTTAATGGATTAGTGATCTGTATATTTTCTGTACAGTTTGTCAGTCAGCTCACCACTCTGGGCCACTACATATAGTGAGTTGAAAAGCTTTGCTACATTTGAATTTTAAGTTGGAGACACAAGTTATTTTTTTATCATAAATAATCCCAACAACTATGTATTGGTCAACTGCAGGTATTTCTGTTTCTTCACTTGTACATTTTTCTTAGTTGGTGAGAATTTACATATTTTTGTTTTTGAAAATTTAAAAACATATGTTGCCCATTTGTTCATCTTATTTAGGCATTGCTGTAGTTGACATTTCATTGTGTAGATATGTTTGGATCTGTAGCATATAAAAACATCAACATACAGAACAATCAACTTCCAATTTAGGTATTTAAAAATATTGTTAATTTTAGTGCTAAATAGGATATCTGATAGGATACATTTTTGTGGAACACCTTTCTTTTGAAGTTTAGAGAGAGTATATCTTACATGAATTTTGAAGTTTCTTTCCGAAAGGAAATTATGTAGCTTGCAGTCTGCCTCTGAGTCTGAGATCATGTAAATCTCTTATAATACCATATTTTCAAGTGGTATTGTATGTCTTTCCTATGAAAATGATCAAGATTTCCTGAACAAAGTTAGCCTACTGTTTATTATACATTACATGCAGAATCAACTTGTCAATGAATTAGCTCAATAGTTTTTTGATCTGAATTGTCTTTTCCAGTTCTTGGATAGTCAATATGGTCATTTGGGAATTTGCTGCTTGTTCATATTTGTGAAGGTATTTAGAAAGTAAATTAATGATTTTTCTGGTTGTTTTACAAACTCATAGTGAACTTTGGTCGTGTTATGTATGAGATATTTTGATTGAATCTAAGCACTGGTAAAGTAAATGGTTTATTATAGTTTTCAGAATTGTCTGATTTGAAACTCATATTTTTCAGCATTGCATTTGATATTTATGAATTGTTGATTGTCATTCTTAATGGAGAATGTTTTTCAATGTTTCACCCAGTAGATCTGTAGTATCATTTTTCACTAGATACATTTGTGTTGCTTTTGCAAAGATGTTTTAGGGAATTTTTTTTTTACGAGATATTTTATCATTTTATCAGGATTGTTTTGTTTTAGAAAAGAAATTAAGTTTACTTAGATATTTTCTTCAACATTCCTCCTTGGCTATTATTTTTTGCATGCTTTTGCTCTATATAATTTGAAGGAGATTAAATTGGAGGATGGAGGATGAGTGTTGAATTGACATAAAGCCACTCATCATAATCTGTTGGTTCCTCTGCAATTGTTATCAAACTTTAGACAATTACATTTGTTTAGAGTTGAACTTTTGAGTACACATTCTTTTGCAATGGAGATTATTGTTACCGTGATATGCTGCGTCTTTTATATTGTTGTTTTGGATACATATTTTTGTTATACTGGGATCTAAATTCTTTACAATTTGCTCTTCTTTGCAATAAGAAATTTCTTTATTCTGAGTTTTCTAATAAAATTCAAAAGTGTAAATAAATATATATCTATAGCCAAGTAGTTGTTAGTAGCAGAGTTGAGATATGTTTGCAATTTATAGTTGAAGTGGTATAAATTGTTGCTATTAGTGTTTTTTAAGCTTTTTCCACTTTTATTTTGGTGTTGTTACATCCCCATTAATATTTTGACTGTGAAATTTGTCCTGCAGAATGAAAAATTTGGGAAGTTGTTCTTGTAGTTTGTTGAACACATTTTCATTTATAAGGTCATAAAGTGGAATATATATATGAAGCAAATATTAATTGTTCTATGCAGGGTTGCTTTAACAGTATATGATTGCAGGTTAGTTTTAAGATTAATTTTACTTTGAAGTGTAATGTTTTTAATTAGGACTAATACACCTTAACAGAAGTAGTTTGTCAATGTTGGGTGTCCATGATAGTTCCATTGATTGATCTTATCGGCTATAATATAGTATAGGGGTTATTTATTGGAAGTTTTTAATTTGGTTGAGTTTATGAGATAGAGCGTTATCTTCTGTTTTCATTTGTCAAGTATACTGAAACAGTTTCTTGTTTTCACAGGATCTTTGAAGTTTGGCTATTTCCTGTGATGTTCTTTGTTTTGAGGTGGATCATTGACAGGATTTATTTTGAGATCTTTAGTTAGGTTAAGTGGTTCTTGGAGACCTCTCTTTTAGAGTCATTGACAAGAAAGATCCTTCAGTTAGACACAGATGTTTGATTGGAGATTTTTGTGATCTGTTTGCTGGATTTTAGTTTTGTAAGTGATTTTTCACTGTCTTGAGAGAGTCCTTGGTGTTGGTGACATTTTTTGTTCATTTTATTTTTCGTTATTATATTTTGTTGGAATGGTTTATGGTTTTGGATTTTTTATAGATTCATTTTTTGAAGTGATTATCAGCGAATGGGGTTTTGTTTTTTTCCCACTGTTTATATTTATTTTATGAATTTTGGCCACTTATTCAGTTTTAGTAGTGTAATGAAAATAACCAACAATTATTACAACTTAAGAAGCTTTAATAAACTAATTTTATATGTGTCTGTTATTGACTTAAAAAGTCCACCTTTGTTTCCTCGTGGCATGTATGGAGTGTTGTAGTCCAGGAGAGTTCCTTAAGGGCCAATAACCTTCATTCACCAGGGAATTCCTCAAGGGCTATCAATCATTATTATTACAAGTAGCTTTGTGTTTATCTGGTTGACTGATGTTGATTGTAATAAATCACCCTTGTACAACACACTAATATGACACCTTTCTGATCTGGGCTTCTACCGTCTGTTTGGCCTCTGGACATACTATATTTCTTTTATGTCCACCTCACCATGATTTCCTTTTCTTTCCTCCAGATAATGCACATTGGTATACATGCTATGTGATCTCCATGACAGAGTATTTAATTGCTCAAATGCATTCTTCATCAGGCTGGTTAGGATTGTTCTATCTGCATTCCTTACATGTTGGTGGTCCTATACATTTGGCTATATGATATCTGCATTTCTGACATTTTAAGCATCTTATAGGGGAGAGTATGTATTGGTCCACTTTCTCGATATTTTGATTTCTTTTGTTATTTTAGAGGTGTTGAAGATAATTATGTTAGTGTTTGTTTAAATTAGTTTACCTTTCTTTTTTTATATTTATTCAACTCTGGTCAACAACACACTTATTTTGGGGCCTTGGTTTCATCTTATCCATTGTACAGAGAGATACTTCAAGACTTCTTACTATGTCCTTGCTTGTGTTTAATGAGTTATGATGATATGATTTTATTTTTATGTTGTGCCCATCCTCGACGATGCCTCTGCTTCCTTCTTTTTGTTTTTTGTTTTTTTCAACTTCACCTAGATTTCCAGTTTTCATTTTTTTTTTTACTGTCTTTGGTGTCAATCTAGAGGATATAATGTTTTGATAATGAATGGAGATGATCTTGACAGGGTAGTATCCATCACTACATTGATTCTAGTACTAGAAACCTTGGGAATTCAGACAAGTGCTATTCCTTCTCATTATCTGAAACAGTATCAACATATAGTTTCTTATATATATATATATATATATATATATATATATATATATATATATTCAATAATTTTTATTGTCCATGCACCCCAACCTGCCTTAGAGACTAGTATTGGAAAATAAATGTCAAAGCAGAAACTCATTTACCTTGAGATGACAGTGATATACAGACAATATACTCATATTGGAGGTAAATTCTGAGCACATGCAAACTATTAGACTCTGTCCCAGTTTTAGTGTAATATTTTACAGACATGTTGAAATTTTGAGTCTTTCAAACCAGTTGTCTCTATTCCACTGCCTTGTGATACTTATATATGAGTATAGGTTTGGTTTTAATCCTAATGTTATTTGGATTAGGGACAATTGATTAGTTTATTTTTTATAATTTGTGTGAGTGTTATTTGCATGACCAGCCATCTTGCTCAGATCAGAGGCAAAGGTGTGTGGCAGTTCATATGTTCCCTCAATCTCCATGGATCTCTCCTCAGGCATTATGTGTTTTCACCCACTGCTAACAAGTGGCCTTTTTTAAAGGAGTCTTACTTTTTTGCAGGAGATGCAGACAGTATAATCTCAGTGTTGCCAGCAGGGTGATTGGTTTAAGTTGGAGCACTACTTAATTAATCCTTTGCTTCTTTGGAATGATCTCATAATAGAGGACTTCTTTTCATTCCTACCATATACACAGCCTCAAATTCTTCAAAATCTTCAGCATGAAATATCACAAACTACTTTTAACACATTTGATTATTTACAATATCATCTCCATAAAATGCATAAATCTTTTTTGTGCATGAGTTATGTTAGGTTTATAAATCTGGTTAAGTAGTTGCCTTTTGATAACCATCAAACTCCCATGTGCTAAATAAATCTAATATTACTGTGAGATTTAATTTCATTAATTGTTTTAATAATTATTATCAATGATTCATGAAGAATTGTGTTAATATTTTTGGTAAGTAAATGATGCCAGTATATAATGAAATGCAATGTAAGAATGGAAGAGCATACATTTTTGAGTGGATAATAAATCTCATATATTTCTGACCATGAATGGAATACCATACCACAGGATACTAAATTTTCAAAGGACACTTCTTTTTCATTATACCAAGATCTCAAAACCTCACAAATGAATGACACAGTTGTGCCAATTCTGAATAATTTTATGAGCAACATTTCTTGGTATGGTTTAAAGTTTCTTATATAAAACATAAGACATATACCATAAGAATAACTCCACTACCATTTCAAATTAATTCATCAATTTGAATTGAGAATTTTATGTTTCTATAAGAAATAACATTTCTCAATTTTTATCTGAATTAAATTATTGCTTACTGGTAATTCTTGCAAAATACTTTATAAAATTTGAAGCAACACAGTTTTCATGAAATTTTCAACAGCAGGCCATATAATATTTTCAGCAACTGTTTTTGTAATGGCTTGCACAATTTCATCAAGTCAACCTATTTGTTCAATAATTTTTTTTTCTAAATAAGAAGGAAGAGACTTTTAAATCCCCTTTAGAATCACCATTTTTATCTAGAGCATGACAGACTCTTTCCACAATTATCATCAGTACATTAGCAGTTGACCTGGAGAAACAAAAGCCATATTGCTTGTCTGAGAAAAGGCTCTGCAATGAGAGATGCTGAACCAATTCAGCATTGATTAGGGCCTCTAGAAGTTTCCCAAAAAGAGATAGATGGCTCATAGACTGATAGTTGGAAGGGATGGATAGTTCACTAAAGTTCTTAAAAACTGGAACAACAGATGATGGCTTCCAGCAGGTGAGAAAGTAGGAGGCAGTGAGGCATTATACAGTTTAGAGAGAGCAGGAGCCAGTTCAGGAGCATGCATCTTAATGACTCTTACAAGGATACCATCAGGTCCGCTTTGCTTTGTGGGGATCTAGGTTAGAGATGATAGCAGAAACTATGGAAGGGGTTATATAGCTTCATTTGAAAATGAGTTGTTACATATAAGATGCAAGATGTCTTTGATCAAATTGGCTTTCAACAAAGCCATAAGACAAATATTTCTCTAGATATTGTCTACACTTATTTTAGCAGCTATGATTAATGATGAAAGAGATGTGAAAATATAATAAGCAAGTAATATCTAGTGGCTAATATGTAATGTTCTTAATGATTAAGCATAAGCTTAACTACAGTGATTAAAGTAATATTTCTTCACCAACTATTTTAGATTGAATTATCAATATTCAATAGTAACTCTGTTGCTAAGGAGATACTGAAAATATATATGATAGACATTTAGATTTCATTCACCTTTCCTCTTATCAGAGACATGAAAGTTATCAAGGAGAAGGTATTTAATAATGTAAAGAGGAAATAAATTATATGCAAGACAATTGTAGCCAACAAGTAATAAAGATTATATATAGGTGCAATAGCTCAGAAAATTCTGAAGAAATCCTAGATATAACAAGAGGTTAGTTAAATATTCGAAACAGATATTAATAAAACAAATTTTTAAAAAATACATTTGTAACTTGTCAAGAGTGGCTTCCTTTCATTTAAAGACTTTATCAACAGAAAACAAAAGATTGTATATTTTTTACGAAAGATCTATTCATATGTGACAATCTGTTGAGCTCACACCAATTCACACTTAACTTTTACACTGTAGGAGACAATATAATTTGATTAAAAAGCCTGGTGTATGGAGTCCTTTGATTTCATAAAAAAGGTGATCTCCAGGTAGGTTTTGTGTCTTTTTTATGGTTCCTGTATGTACTGCTTCTTTTACTCTCAAAGAAACACTTTACACATTAATTAAGGAGGTTTTTCAGCAAAACTCTCAGGTTATTTCATTTTTTACATCTTTTTCTTTTGGTGCATTCTCTACGTTTTCTATCAATACCACTCATATCTTTATTCTCTCTAACTCCACCTTTGCTCCAATATATTCCTATTATGCAGTAAATTTAATTTTTTTTTTTTTTTTTTTTGGTATTTTCTTCAGATTGTTTGGTTTTTGGAAACTAAATTTGTCAATATAAAGTTTTTCAGAACGTATTAATTCTGGGTTTTATATATATATGTAATATATTGTGTGTGTGTTATATAATTGTTTACAATTTGTTATATTTATGGGGAAAGAGTTTCAGTATTAAGGATAAAGCATCTATAGGTATAAACAGTGTAGACATAGAAATCAACATTAAAGGAGGCACTGAGTTTTCATACCTTAAGTGATCATCAGACCATATATTTTTTATTTATTTTTTAATTTATGTGGGCTTTACATTTACAGATATATAACAGTAAAAGAAATTTAATATCTGCATTAATTTTTTTAAATTTGTATAGTATTATTTGTTTTTGATAATTTTTGAATAAAAATCATGAGGTATAATTAATATCCAAATGGTAATTATACCATTATTTTTATTTGGAAAGAAAATCTGACATATTGATATTTATTTCACCAGTATAGCCATTTTTAGATATGTTTAATATCAAGATATAATTAAAAGTATTTATTTACTCAATTTCATTGATAATTAGGCTACCATATGTCCTTGTTTGAAGGGTCTGTTCCAGTCTCCTACTAGAGCTATATCAGTACTTTTTTTATGTCAGCCCTAAAGCTTAAGGAATGTTTATTAACAGTTTGTTATACAAGAATCTAAACTTAAAATACAAACATAAAATTGTCCTGCTTGGAAAAAGGAGAAAAAAAAACTTTTAGTCTGTTATTCAGACAAATGATGCAGTGTTAGACTAAATTGTGTACAATGATTCTGAAGCACTACTAAATTATCCTAACATATTAGATTGTTATTGTCATATATATATACTTTTATTTTTTACCTACTATAAAATTGTGAAATTCTAATTTTTAACTTGCAAGGTATGCAGTTTTCCAAGTATTCTGTTAAATTACGTTTCTTCTCTCATAGGAAATGTCATGTGTCTTATGTTAACATTGTAGCAAACTTACATTTGTATTGAATATAATGTATAGAAGGTGTCTACCATTTTAAATCTGTGGGTCATGACCTCTTATTTATGATTGCTTCTTAGCTTCCATTTTTCCCCTTACTTTGAATTTAGTGTAGGCCATTTTGATTGGTAGATCTGATTATAAACCAAACAAATTCTGCTGCTGTCTCCTCCTTCTTCTTTCTTACTCTTTTTCTTTATTCTTCTTTTCCTCGAGAGAAGAGATTATATCTTGTGTCTTTCTTCCTTACTCTTTTTCTTTTCTTCTTTTTCTCATGAAAAGAGGTTGTATTTGGTTTTAAATTTCATTAAATTGCCTACTAGCCAATTATTTACTAACACCTGATGAGATGTGTTAATACACATTGAAACATGATTGCATTTGTGTAGCATTTTTCACATGTTTTTGATGTAATATCCTAAAATAAAGAATATTGTTCTACTATTGTATTGAGCCCTCTTTTAAATTGAATGTTACAAATGTTGGAATTAAATTTGATTTGTTCTCATTTTATATGGAAATATATATATATATATATATATATATATATATATATATATATATATATATATATATTATAATAATATTTTTAGTTTTTAAAAATATGATTCCTCCGCTACATATATATATATATATATATATATATATATATATATATATATAATTATCCAGCAGAAGGATTGTGCTTACAACCTTCAGTTTACCAGAAAATTAAAAACAATGCTTTTACCCACTTGTTTATTATTATTAGACTTACCTGTCACACCTTGCTGATGATTGGAATGGGTTCAGCATATTAAGCAAGATAAAAGCTCATGATATTTCTCTAAAACAGCTTACTTTGAAGTGTCTGGGGAATCTTTATCAGTCTACTTTAACAATGGGGCTTTTGAAATATGTATATAACTTGTTTATGTTCAAGGTAAATATTAATAATATATTATTACTGTATATAGCATATTTATATTCAAGGTAAACAGTCTATTAGTAAATATATTTATGTTCAAGGAAAATTGAGTTGACAACAAGAAATAATAAATATGAAATATTTAATTTATTTCTGATATTTACAAAAATATTTGAGACACTTTCTCTTGTGTACTGTGCTGATTCCCTGTTGTAGGAACATATAATGTTTGGGTTGAACTGGTATTCATACCTCAATTCTATCCCACATGTGTTGTGGTGGCACCTAGATCTGTTGGAAGAAAATCAAGATGAGAATGTATGAAATACATTGGAAAAGGCATCCAGCATTCTGTTGTCTGATATGCTGTTAGCATGTTGCTTTTTATTAAATCAGCATAAATTTCAGCTTGATGGGACCTAAGAATATTCTGTACAATTAACAGTAATGATTCCTATGCTGCCAGTTCAAGTGCATACTTATATTTTATTAAGAATCTTTACCTTAAACATAATTATGCTATGTGCATAAGTTAAAAATTCTAACATGATAAGACAATTCTGAGTATAGATTTGGAATGTTTCCCCACTGTATTGTATATAAGACAAGATCTTATCAATTGCTCACATGTATAGAGCACAAAATTGTGCCAGAGAACAATTCTAAGTCCTGATTCAGAATAAACAGATTTATTTTAGTCTAAAATACATGCTTTTACTCCAAAAGCAAAATCTTTGTTGCCAAGTGTAATTGCTTTTATGTAAATCTTACCAATAATCATTTTAAAGTCCAATTTGTCTATTGCATGAGCATGCCTGTATTCATTATTTTACATTGAATAACAAATATTCATTCTTTTACAGCCCATCTTTCTCAAAGTAGATATTTGACTTCTTCTTTTCTCCAATTAAAATATCACTTTATTTAAATACTTTTTAAATTGATGCTTTGTTATCATTTTCTGTTTTAAAGTATTATATGATCACTTTAGATTTTATTTAATTTTATTTGATTATCATAATTTTAAAAAATTTTAATCATTAGTATTCATAGAAAGAATTAGATGGCAAAATACTTTCAATGCATAAAATTTGATGTTATATATATTCAAATTAGAATAGATATTTTCTATATATTTAGTCTGGCACAAGGACAAAATATTAGAGTATTTAGCGAGGATCAAATATCTTAATAATGGCTTAACTAACCGGCTAATAATTGCTCTACTTTAAGAAATGACAACCTGACTTCTCAGATTTTATTATATGTATGTATATGTATGCTTGTATCACCAGCAGCTCTCTGTCTAGCCTTATTACGTCCAAGTGCAAAATATGTTTCATCTTGCATATGGAATCTCTTAAATATTAAGAACAAAGTGAAAATATGAAAGAAATTAAATAAAAATAAAAGGAAAATGCTTCATTAAAATAGTTTATACTAGCTTTTATAATCCTTATCTTGTTGGGAATGACAAATCTTTACAATTCTCTGCAAAGCTGAAACTAGCTTTACTGACAAAATTGGGATTTTTCTTTCCTCTAAATGGAATTTTCTATTTATTATTTATATTATTTAAAACAAGATATTTTTGCTTAAAGTTTGAAATTAACTCTAAATAACAGACACATAGCAAACAAATGTCTCAAAGTAGACTGGTCTGGAGAATCTGCTACATGTGAACAAACTTTCTATCTTAGTTCAATAATCATTTATTGTATTGGCAACATTAAGACAGTATTACTATGCATCAACATCAGCAGTCAGTTTCTTTGCACAGAAAGATCTTTTCTGATCTAATGCATCACTCAAACAAACCAGCTATTCACTGTAGTATTTTGCAATAACTGTTTATCTCCATATTCCAGCATTTCATAATAAAATATTCCCTTTGAATCCAATAAATACAGAGAAACTTTTTTCTCAAATTTCAATTAGTTTGAGATGTCAGTTTTTTTTTTTTAATCTAAATATAATTTTCTTCCTTTTGGATTTGTCTAATATGTTCATTTTTCATTGTGAGTGACTATCATGTCCCAAACTGGCTTTTTTCTATGTCAAGCAGGAGAGAAAGACAAAAGATCTTTTGTTCTTTACCATAAGTTCCTATAGAAATTTTTCAAAAGTATAAATAACCAACTGCAGTTTACTGATTGCACAAGCAATAAAAATCAGAGTAAGCTTTAAAATACTTGTAAGATATACCATCTTTACAAAAAATGGGGTTCGTAATTTTTGTATTAACCTTATAATTTCTTTTAATTAAATATTGTTTTAAAATTGTCTGATGGACAATCTTTAAAATATACATTGTTAATACTCTGTACAAATATAGAATATCTAATTACAGGGTTAGATACTTTATTGACTAATTGAATTTTTAAAATATTCCATCAATTTTAGGCTTGACTGGAAAGAGACCATTAAATTAAAAACTGTTTTATGAAAATGCTACTTGAGAAAATTATGATGAAAGCAGTATCTGTCATATTAATAAACTTCTTTTTATGTTCAGAAGATTTTATTTTTTTATTATATGTTTTAGTTGGCTGAAATGGATTTTTACAATGGCATGCAAAAGAAATAAGCTACATAGTTAAAAAATAATAAATTTCTTAAGTATTCAACAATGTACTTTCAGAAGTAATGTCTGTGATCATTCAAGACAGTAGTATAAGCTGTCAAACTCATGTTGACTCAGTATAAAAGAAGATACAGATCTGAATGCAATGTTGATTATGAATGTTGATCATGTAAAAGTTTTCATTAATTAATAATAATATTTTAAAAGTGTCTTTTTGGATTATTTTGTTTCTTGCTCAATCACATATGACAAAATGATAATTGTGTCAAACTGTACTCTAACCCTAAGCTGTCTGTGGCAATAGTCAAAGAAGGTGTCTTCGTCAAACCACAAATAAAGATGATCACGGAATGCAAGGAATTCCCCAAGTAGCTCACTAGAACTGAGAAAGCAACGTGGAATAGCTTTGTTGCAGTGGTTCCTGTTGAGACACTGGTGAAGAACTATGGTAAAATGTGCTGCAGGATGCTCCTCACTCCATATTCTTGATGTTCATCTTGATAAATTCAAGGAGAGCATGATGGCATACTCAGAGGAGCAAGGCAAGCACCTCCACCAGGATATATCGGACTTTAAATGCCACTAACAAGGATCATATAATGAAAACATGATATGGGACTATATTTGGGGGCTGATTCATGAAAGGGATTTACACTAGAAGTATAAATCACAAAAAACTACTCACTTTTTAAAAAATGTGTTGTCTCCTGTGTAATCTTAGAATAAATAAATGCTACTTTTGAATCATATGTTATTTTGTTCCTACTTTGTGTGAAGAAAAATGTTCATATACACCAGTTTTCCTACTGGGAATAGGTAAATTTCAGAAATATCATTATTTGAGTCACAAAAGCAAAGTTTGATAGAACTATTAGCCATTTTCCATATTTTCTGGGCATAAGCAGATAGGAAATAGCAGTTGCTGCCCAAAGACAAAAATCATGTTACACAGTGTTATTGATTTTATCTCTTAATCAACCTATCAAAGTCATTTGTTGGACATAGGCCTTCCCCAAATCTTTCCTTTTGCTGTTCATGGGGGAAAATGAGCCATTATCCTAGTAGAAGCTTAAAGCACTGGTATTCCCAAGTGGTCACCCATCTAGCTACTAACCAGGTTCAATGTTATTTAACTTTGGTGATCAAATGATACCCAGTCTTTCAATATTTTATGGTCATAAGCAACTTTTGACTAGAATGACTTATCTATTTTTGCCCTTTTTGTTCAAATATATTTTTCTAGGAAGTCTCATTTTTTTTTCAAATAAGAATTTAAATAAGCTAAAATGGTTTATTTTTCATGTCAGAAAGATGCAATTAGCCAAGTGTATTTACAATTCCTTGTAATTATATTCATTTAAAATATCCATGTGTATATGATTCAAGAATGTCTAGTAAAAATTATAGTTTTTTGGCATGTTAAATATTTTCATAGAATGGTGCAAAAGTTTTCATTACAAAAAAAGTTTTGTACTCTACCTATGTAAAAAATAATATCCCAAGATAAAATAAACTAGTTTTAAACATAATTTTAGAAATTTATGCTATTGGTTCAGTACTTTATTTAATAAGGAAGTCAAGAATTTTATTGTAAATAAATTATGATATAAAAATATTTAACAACTTATTTAATATAAATTCTATATTAATGTTTTATGCATATATGGGGGTGGAGGTGATGAAAATTTTCAGCCTAACCAAGAAGCTCTTTCAAAAAAGAGTATGATGTTTGGTCATTTGTTCAGATTTTGGTAAGTGGGTCAGGTTGAGAACTTTTCAGCAGCTACATATATGTATAAAACACAATTAAGACTGAATAGTGAGTTTGATCCTCACTAGATGTGCACCACATCTATGCTACATTTAGAAAATCCCTATATATGTATAAAACATTTAATGTATAAAACATTTAAATTTATTTTAAAATATATCACAGCATTTAAACATTTTTATATCACATTGTTTACTTACAAGAATATTCTACAACCTCTGGCAAAAATGATAGAATTAGCACATTTAGAGGATGTTCACATTAATTTTTTATTTAGCAGATATACATTATTTGTTTAATAGCTGAATATTCTGGCTTCATAAAATATACCTAAACAAATTAGATTAAATATTTAATTTAATGGTATAATCTTTTTGCAAGCCATTTATGAAATAACCCAATATTGCAAAAAAAATAACAGAATGAGCTTGTAATTTCCATTCCTAAAACAAATACCAACAGAAGCCTAGATATGCAAATTAGTTTACAGTTAAAACGGAGTTTGTGCAAACTTCAGCAAACAAATGGGCATACCTAATTGCAAGGGAACATTGCTCCAACAAAAGAACTGTCAATGGAAAGATCATAAAACTCATTCAGGAAAGCAATCCACAGTGGAGTGTGGTGGAAGATGTTTGCTGTTCCTAGTCAGCTGTGTCTAACATTTGGGGCAAATAAAAAAGAAATGGGATGATTAAAAAAGGGAAATATACTAGTAGACTATTAAAAACATAAAAGCATCAGGATATAAAATAATAGGTTTTGAAAATTAAAAAAAACGTACACAAAATTAAAGGAAAAATAAATGGGTCAAAACAGGAGTTGGTGTTTGTGACAGAACTCTAAGAAATCAGCTGAATGAAATGGGATTTACATACAAGCAGAAGAAAACGATGCTAAATTGGGCTAAAGAGAAACAATCATGGTATATGGATCATTGAACAAAAGTAATATTCAGTGATGAATCAAGAATCTGCATTAGCCAAATGACACTGGAACTTTTGTCTGGTTCCATTTAAATGAAACATATAGAGATAACTGCTTCAAGGAAATAAGTAAATTTCCCATGTCATAGAATTGCATATCATTTAAAGGACCATGGAAGATGACAATCATTACCTCAACAATCAATGCACATGAGTAAATTGTAATCTTGACTAGTTTTCTCATTCCACCGATGGAAAATTGATTTGGTAATTGTTGTAACCTAGAGAGGGTTACTGGATGAGGAATAACCAAAATGGAAATGAAATGGTAATCTTTATAATATCAACAAAATACAATATTCACCAGTCGCGTGAAGTAGGTAAACTACTGCTAGTGTTGGACTACTTAGACAGCATATTTACCCCCACTTACAATAGTGTCCAACGTATTTATGAGGATTGGTACATACCCATTAGTGTTCATAGATATGGTATATAACTAATGAAGTCATTTTTCAGGATGATAAAGCATCTTGTCACAGACCAAAAATGAACAAAGTTTTCCTTCGGGAAAAACATACAAAATCAATGTCATAGCCAACAAACAGTCTGGATTTCTAAATCCAACTGGAAATTTATGGTGAAAATTCTTTAAAAAAATAGTTCGTGTTACAACTCCATTCACCAAAGAAGGCCTATTAACCATTAATTGAGAAAGTTAAAAGTATATATATATATATATATATATATATATATATATATATTTTTTTTTTTTTTTTTTTGATGAATTCCATAATTTTTTCCTCAATATTGTTATTCCATAATATTTTTCTCTGCATGTCTTGGAAAAAAATGAATACCATTAATTTAAATAATTTGATCTAGTTTGTTTAAGGCATATTTTATGAAACCAGAAAGTTCAGCTACTAAATAAAAACTGTTTTGCATGATGTATTATGTCTTTGCTATATTATATCTGCAATATATTATGTGGGTGTGCAGGTGGCATAAGGGATAATGACTCAGAATGAGAAATCATACAGCCAAGTTCAAATTCCAGTTCTTACAATCCAAAATATGTTGGGCTTAAAATAACACACAAAAGGTTGATAAACTGTAAAAAATGAATCAATATATATAGAAAATTATAAAACTATATCAATGGTCCTTAGACAGAATAACCAGAATATAATGTATTTATATCAATTTATGGAATTGTTTAATTTCAGAAGTTTTGATAATTTTGTATTTTACTAGCAGCATGGCCCGGCTTTGCCCATGCTTGATTCAAAAATCGTACAACTCGTACAGCAATCGCTATCACTTGACTTAAAATATTTTTGCCCTTCCTTGGCTTTAAAGGAGTGCCCTTTGCTGTGCTGATGTTGCTACATGCCTTACTTCTTGCCTATCTCACACTGCAAATTTTTTCTAAGCTCTATACTAAACATAAATCTGTTACGAAAAAAGAACTAAACAAAATGAACACAAAACCATCAGCTTTAAAAAAGGAATCGTAACTGGAAAAACCAAATGAAAAAAGAATGTTAACAACAAATACTTTTTCACACCCAACCCAGTTCTGCGGAATCAGAATCAACGTTGAGTTTAAGCAAGCGAATGAGCCAATTGGAGTAAAGTGCCATGTAGATTAAAATTTTTCCCACTTGTGACGAATGCAGCTATCGAGTTTTTTTTTTTGCATGCTAGCATGCTAGTTAACATTCATATCAGTCAGCTGTTGGCTCTCACACTGGCCAATAGAATCTTCCTGCCTATTCGTGGCAGCCAGTTATAGGCTCTCACTCTGGCCAGTAGAAAATGGCCGCAAACTACATGAAAACTGCCATAGAAGCATGAAAAAATTGATTATTTCCACTATCGATGGGAGTTGGGAAATGCAAAGTTGGTCTTGGCCTTCCTGCTAACTTGGAGCATGTGCATGTAAATTTTGGTGCAAATCCGTCAAAAATAGCGGCTGTGCATTCATTACACACAGACACACACACACACACACACACACACACATCCTGCCTTTTATAGATAGAGATTCACATTTTGGCTATAAGCATAGCATTAAAATATTTCAATAGGTTAAAAAGTTTATATCATTAATAAAAATATTTCCATTGTTTTTGATGAACTTAATTTTGGAAAGCAAAATTAATCAATAGTAATAATATATTATTTTAAATTTATAACTATTTTTTGCTATCTTTATTAATTTTAATATTTTTACAAGGAAGTACTAAAAAGTTCTTAGTTCAGGTAAAAAGCCCTTCCAAATCTTAATGAAGCAGTAGAATACAACAATAATCATTGGTAAAATATGTTTGAAATGCAATAATTTTTTTTGACATGATAAACTAGAAGTATTAATGGGATTAAACTTACCCTATTTATATGTACAATTTTAGAAGTCGTATGTTATAAGTTAATGAAAAATATTACAGGCTTACATGAAAAATGCACTATAATTATGAAAAAAGTTATTATTTGATGTTTAGCTTATTGTTTCTCCAATAGACATTATTTTAAAATATTGTTTTTATTGACTCAAAGTGAATTGTTTTTAATTTGAACATTCTTAAATACATGCTGGAATGTTGTTGGTATTTTACCAAGTTTAGTTTCATCTAGCACAAGGCCACTGTAAATTATACTCATTCTACCAACAAATCTTAGAGAAATTGCTAATTATCACATTAAACATCAATTTATGGTTGATATACTAAGGCATAAAATCAATGACAAAACTGAAATTTCTTTTTTTTGCTTTCAAAAATATTTTATATTCTTTATTTTTACTCATCATCTTGTGTATTTCCAGTATTATATGAATATGCTAATGCAAGAAATATAAATTGAAATTGCTATATTAAAAAAAAATAAAAACACAAATATCATTTTATACATTTAGAAGCAACTGATATTAACTTCATTGCATCTTAACTGCTTTCAATATATATATATATATGTGTGCATGTGTGTAAACTTGTTTCAGTTTTCTTTGCAGTTAAAAAATGAGTTCAGAAGATTTTAACACAAATCCATTTATCATAGAAAAAACATTTTATTGATACATATTTATTTTTCAGGTAATTTGGTCATGTAATCTATGCCGCAAAAAGCAAGAAATTCTTGCCAAAACCGGAGCCTGGTATCATGGGGGCATGGCACGTCCAGTAGCCCTTGATGTAGGTGATACTGCTTCTGGTAGTGAAACAGCTTCAACAAAGACTGATGTTAGTCCACCAAATGAAAAGAAGGCAAAAATATTAGCCAAACAACAGACAGATAATGGAGCAAGTTCAGAAAAAGAAAATATTGATAAAAAATCTGTATCTCGTTCAGGGAGCTTACAAAATCGTGGACTGAAGCGTCAGTATTCACTGTCTGAAGTTCAGGGAAATAAACAAATAGATTTGAAGGATCGTCCTGCAGATAATTCTACTGGTGCTATTGTGTCAGAAAAAGAGAAGCTTCGAGAAAAAGGCCAATTACAAGATCGCGGTAGGGATATGGAGCGTGGATCATCAGCCCGAAGTAGTCCTGCAGACGGAACAAAGTATCATGATGGGAAAGTACATACTAAGGATGAGTCAGTAAGGCGTTATGACAAACGCACAGAAAGGGATAAATATGCTGATTCCCATGAGAAAACAGATGAAAGGATTAGGGAAAGAAATCAAAGTCGATTTAGGGAAAGTTCTACTGATAGATTTAATGAAGAAAAACGTGTAGATTCAACAGGAAGAGAAACTGGGGATCATTACCATGAAAGAGAGCAGCGCAAACCTAGGGATCCTTCCAGGGAGCCGTCAAGAGATAGATTAAGGTAAGAAAATAGATTTCATTTCATTCAATATTCTTGATAGAACTGTTTAAATGTCTCTTTATTACTGTTATTGAATTTTCTTGGATATTTTGTTTAATATTTTAGTTACTTGATTTAAATTTTCAATAACTATAAGCTAAATAGTTTAAATTATTGCTTTTCAAAATAGTAGATGCTTTATAAATTTTGGTAGTATGCAGACTTTTATTTTGAAAAATTATTTTGAATCTCAATAAGTTGATTTCATTATGGAACAATTATACAAAAATGTTGTAAATTCTTTATATATTTCATAATGCAATAACTCTATGTTCAGCTAAATCTATTTTCTTATTTATGAATTTTTATATTTGATTATTTAACCACTATATAATTCATAAAATTTATTTTCAGTGAAATTTATTGATATGCTTTATCAGTGTTCTTCCCTTTCATCTCCCACCCTCCTATATATGTGTGTGCATATATATATATATATATATATATATATATATATATATATATATGTATATAAGCACACAAGATGGTTGAAGATCAATGAAAAATCTTTGTTTAAAATTTTTTTTTAATTTAATTTCTTTATGGTTCAGACTATTTTTTCTAGTTTCCAGGGAGAATTTGAAGATCAATTTTCCAATGTCTTTTGGACAGTTTCTGTTTTCATAAGCCTAAGTTCATAAGTGTCTCATCAAATAATTTTTGTGTGTTGATAAGGTTGTGTGTATAAGTACACATTGTGTTTCTTTGGTGACTTTTGAATGTTGCATCTTCATGTGTCAGTTTATGGTGTCATGGCATATTTGTTGTTTTATTAATTATTAAATATATTTAGTATGTTTGTTCCTAAAGCAAATGAAATTTTATTGATGTTAGGTTGTTTGTTTTTATGGTTAAAGTTTCTAGTATTTATATTCTTTTATAAAGATTATGTAGTATGGTATTTTTGATGAGTATTTTCAAATTTCTTGCATTGTTATGCTGGGTGGGGATACATGGTTTAATTAAACTATCTTGGATGAATGGAAGGTTAACCAATGAGATAATGTAGTTATGGTGTAACCAATGTATATGCTGTTCGAATTGTTATTTGAAATATGTTCTCTAACTGTGCAAGTGAATTCATAGACAACATTGGTTTGTTGAAATTGTGATTATTATTTTTTTTTTTTTTATATTTGGCTTATTTGTAGTAATCATACAGGTTTTTATTTTTTGTAGGAAGTGATGAGATTAATTTATTTTTGACAATATGTGATATGTATTGAGATATAGGTTTCTTATAATGCTCTATGTGGGCATTTATTATTTCAGTTGAGTAGGCATGGGTTTAAGATGTTTTTGTTTGTATTTTTTATGAATGCAGGTTTTAATGTTATCACTATTTAAATTAATCAGTACCTCTAAATAAGGGATTTTATCATTGATGTCAAGTTTATATGTGAAGTAATAAGTTATTTTTAAAGATTATTTTATAGAGTTTTACTTTGTATTTTTAGTTAATATAGATATATCAGCAATATAGGAGGTGCAATCTGTTGGTTTAGGATATTTATTAAAATTCTGTTTTCTAATGCTAATGTAGAATGCTGATAGCATTGAAGTGATAAGCGAACCTATAGCAACACTAACAGTTTGTATGTATCTATTTGTATATATTTCCTAAAAAGGAAATTATGGGATACATATCACCAACCAAAACCACAGCAAAACACAAGAAGTCTGACAAATATTTATCAATATTACAAAAATACTATACCACATAAACTTTTAAAATTAATTGCAAATATGAGAACCCTTAACTGTAAAAACAAACAACCCAGTATCAAGAAAATTTCATTCAACTGAGGAACATACTAAATTATTAAATAAAATAGTACAGAACAACAGAAATTTATACTGCGTAAGGACACAATACTTGAAAAAAAGCCTGACATAACACCTATGACATGCAACATACAAAAAAACACCAAAGAATATTGCATATCTATCAACACACAAAAAGTTCTTATTCATATTCTCCTCAGAAACTGAATTGTAAAAAAATAAATAAAACAGGGATAAATCAAATCAATGAATTTTTTTCATGTTTTTGTTTTTGACCATTTCTGGTCATTGTAGAGAATATTATAGAGAAAAGCTTTTATTGGCTTTATCTAGTTATTTTGAGGAATGCTACATTTTAAATTTAAATATAGGTGTATTATATAAGTGATATGTAGAACTGTTTCACAGAATGTGACAACACCAGAGGATGAAGATATTAAATATTTTATACATATTTTAAAATGCCATCCTATATAAGAGAGAGTTGAAAAGACCTTGCCAACCCCCAAATCTCTGTGTGTGTGTTTAAGTTAAATTTAAGCATATCAAATCTCCCTAATATGTAATTTCTTTCACATTTTCACCAGTCATTTCATAGGTATGTTGATGTGAAATCTTATTGGATGCAAAGTACTGATATTGATTATTTTCACTTAGTCTAAATTTCTCAAAATGTTACAAAATGAACAAGCTGAGGTTTTGTGAAAGAAAGAATAAATTTAAATTTAAAAAAAATATGAATGCTCTTATATAATAATACAAGCCCACACGTTGCCTGAGTTACTGAATGGCACTAAATATAGAAATTTTTCTTCATCCACCTTACTCTCCTGGCATGGCTTCATTTGTCATCTTTTCAGATCCTTTTATTAATTGTGAAGAGGTTAAAACTGATGTGTGTTTTTTTGCATTGAAACTTAAATAATTTTATGCCCAAGGGATCAACAATTTACAAAATAGATGGGATTATGTTATTGGTAATGAGTGGTTATTTTGATTAAATATATCAATTAATACTAACATATTTGTTTCTTTTCCATTTCCAAATGCAACAGGACTTTCTTTCTAATCTAATTTTATTTTTGTTAGTTATTTGACTGGCAGAGATTCTTGATAAAATGACTTTGATGAAAGGCTAGAGGAAATTAAAGGATATGACTGATTGATTTGTTTTTTATGGCTTTTATGGCCATTGCAGGTTATTTAAAGCCAGAAAATATTTTTAGATTGTAAGAAGTTTTTTGGTGGGGTGGTTAATAATGATTTAGTGATACAAATCTTACTAATTAACCCATAGCTGGTGGAGAGGTTTAGATTCATACCTTTCCTAGGGTATTTGTGTGTAAGTGAATATAACAAATTCAACTGAAATTGGAACTGAGCTTTCTGATTAACAATTTCAAGCCATTATTCACTGCACATCCAAGCTTACAGTTGCCAAGTGATCATCCATATAGGTACTGGTTGGGCTTGATGTTGCTTAACTTCAGTGACCATATGGGAACTAGTATTTCAACACTATATGGCTGTAAGCCTAAAGGGCATGCAATTAACAAACCAGGATGATGTCAACAAAACATTGTTAATATTTTCTTTGTAAAATGGCTTTAAAGATTAGGATTTTTTAAAATTGATTTCACCCCATGCTAGGCAGTAAATCCACTAAGATGCAAGGGGTTATTGGGTGTGGAAGAATTAGAAACATTACTAATGAGTGGGAACAAAAAGAGTAATCAGAAGGACAGTAGATAGCAATTGACATTGCATTTTAATTTTTGAAGATTAAAATTGGCTGGAAAACATAGAGGCATAAGGGAATTCCACAAATGAGAATTGTGAGAAAAGAAACTAGTCTAGTACTGTGCTTAAATTCATAAAGTCTAGGTACAATAGCAAAGAGCTCATCCAAACAATTACCATGAAAGTATTTATAGTAAAGGCACAGGGAAGCAACCTTACGATGGTGGGAAAGTGACTGAAGCTGAGCCTCCAGATCAGGACATAATATTGCTGATTCTTCTTTAGATTTTATCAAGGAGCCCAAGGTAAATAGCATGGGCGAATGTTAGACTTATATATATGTAAAATAGATTCTGGAGAGAAAAATTATTTCACACAGCAGAATGAATCAACCTTCTTGTCAGATGACCTAGCAATGAATTCAATGTAGTCTTTCCACTACATGTCAGCTGAGAATGTTAGCCTGAGAAGGTGCAATGAGTCCTGGAGGTTATCATCAGACATGCTGATGGAATGCAGAGAGGAGTCTTTTAGATGATTAATGAAGAAAAGTTTAGTTTTGGAGGTGTGAAAATTTACAATCCATTTTTGCCACAGTTAACATAAATAGCTGCTATTTTGACCTTGTTGAACTGATCAGACTTACTATCAAGACAGGAGTAAATTGTTGTCATCAATATAGATACCAGCTTGAGAGTTGATGCCATTGGGAAGGTCATTAATGAAAATTAAAAACAAAGTAGGACACCCGCATTAGTATGAAAGGATGTAGATGAGTGGCTGTTCAGAATAACTTTCATTTCATGATTTGATAGGAAAAACTGGATCAATTATAAAAATTTGTCTGGAGACAGCATATCTTTCCAGTTTGCGAGAAGAGCTGTATGCCAAACCCTGTTAAAAGCTTTCAAGATGTCAAACCTACAGCCCAGGCTTCACCATTTTTATCTAGAGCATGATAGACACTTTCCACAATTATTGTCAGTACATCAGCATGTACTGGAAAATTGAAAGCCATATTGCTTGTCTGAGAAAAAGTCCTGTGATGAGAGATGCTGAAGCATTTCATCACTGATTAGGGCATCTAAGAGTTTTCCCAAAAAGTGGTAGAAGTTGGCTGAAGGGTTGGACAGTTCACCAGAATTCTTAAAAACTGGAACAACAGATGACGACTTCCAGCAGGTGAGAAAGCATCAGGCAGTGAGGCATTTATTGTACAGTTTAGAGAGAACAGGAGTCAGTTCTGGAGCATACATCTTAATGTCTATTACAGAGATACCACCAGGTCCACATGATTTGTGGTGATCTAGGTTAGAGATCATAGCAGAAACCATAGAAGGGGTTATATCAGTGGAAAGTTAGGCAAGGATACTCCATATGAATAGGAGGTTCCTGTTTAATAGATGATTGAAACAAACTTTCAATAGATACTACTAAGTGATCCAAGTTTCCAAGAGGGCAGTGTTGTGAAGCTCAGCAAGAGCAAGGAGAAGAAGTAAGAAATAAATCAACTGTTGCTCAGTTTTGCTTGGGAAATGAGTAGGAAAATTTACAATTCAAGGGATTGAGCAATGGAAAAATGTAATGTTTGAATACTGGCAATATAAGTATCTTTTAGAATATTTAAAACATGTCATGGTGTACATTAAAATCACCTAAGACAAAAATGTTCACAGATGGATGGAGAGAGAGCCTTTTCTATACCGTCAGAGATTATGTCTAATATACTGCAGTCCTGAAAAGAGAATGAGCAATAAAGAAAAAAAAGAGATAACTAACAGAGTGTAATAATGAAAGATAGAAGCACATGAAAGTCTTGTCTGGGGCCTTGAGAGACAATTCTCTTGTCATCGGAAGATTATCCCAGATATAAACACCAAGGCCATGCAAGTGAATGCTGGAATCTTTTCAGCAAAGGGGAAGATAGCCAAGAATTCATTGGTAGCAATGGACGAATGTAAATTGATTTCACAAAGTGCAAGGATATCTGGTGACTGTTCCAAAAGATTCAACACTGCAGAAGTTGGAACAGATACCATGAGTATTGGAGAAAGAAAGATTGAGGTGGGGGAAATAAGCTAAATCATTTTATCAATATTTGCACACCAGTTGAATTACCATGTAAAAAGGAAATGTTATGTCTTTTGTTTTCATCAAATAAGAAATGTGATAAACATTATTTTACATAAACTACTTAAAGGTACATCTACCTTTTTATTACCTAAACATTTATTTTTTGATAAAATCTGTTGGATTAATAAATAAAAATCCATGACTTCTTTAGAAATTGTTTTGTTTATGTCAGAATACAAAACTGAGCTGATGTCTATTTGGAGACTCTCAGAAAGATTTGTGTTTAATGCCACTATTCAATTTTGCTTGATCATCAACACACTTTGTGGCTGACAGTTCTAAAACATGTCAGATCTAATGACAGCTTCCTCTGCCCAGATGGACACAGGTTCAGATCCTGCTGGAGAGCAAATATTCTTCTTTAGTAAGTTTTCTTGAATATTATGGCCAGTAGACAAGAATAAATAAACAGTATCTACTCTATAGGACCAGTGTTTTGAAAACCTTTTTGATTGATCATCTTTTGTCTTGTCCAGTACTTGAAGACTCTCTACTTGCTACAACACTATCTATATTACTCCTACTATTAGCTATTAAAGCCTTTTCTACAAAGACATTAATACCTTTATTGTTTATAGATTAATCCAACTAACTAGAATAATAATAATCAGTAAGACTAACTTGCTAACTATTACTTTACAACATGTATCCAACATTTTATATTTTTAATTAATCCTTTACAAATTTAAATTATTTTTAAAATAATTTATTGAGATCTATTGTTTAAGTCTTGTTCATATAAACTTGTCATTTAAAATAACCACTCTTGAAATTAGTATTTAAATGTAGGAACTGTCATATAACACTCACTTGAATTATAGTTAATAATATTTCTTTTAATGTAAAGAATAACAATAGCTCTGGGCATTGAAAACCTATTGTATGATACAATGTTTTTGATGGTATCTTGCAGAAAGCCAATCTCTTATTCTTCCAGGATTTTAAATCCTTTAGCTTTCAATTAAAGCTAAAATAAAATCTTCGAGTAAACATTTTCATTTTTAAAAATTCATTTTAAACCTAACGTATACCGAATTAGTGGAGGTACCTATAAAAGAAATTAAAATTTATTATTTCCAGTAAGCAAAATATTCTGTGGTGTATTTCAAACAGAAATTATTGTAGTAGTAGTATCCTATGTTCACTATGTACAAGCAATGGACTCACCCCAGTTGACTATTAAACTTGTAAATCTTATTTACCTTTTGTAGCTGAGTTTTGTTTAGTTGAATAAAGCTCAGCACTTATACTGTTGTCCTGAGCTCTGTTTACTCTTACAATTATTACAATTATATTGATCAGAATTGATTTTTTTTCAGTAAACGCAATAAAATTTTTGACACATTTATAAACAAAATTCTCAGTTTTAGAAATCTTGCAAAAATAAAATATATATTTCTGAAATGTTATTTGAGAAAAATTAGCAAATTTAAAGTTAAATTAATCTGATTTGAAACAAATACTACTTACTTATAGCATAAAATGTTATATACAAGCATTTCTTAACCACAGGGTCTTGTTTTTCTGATGTGTTAATCGATTGACAGCTGATTGACTACTGAATGTTTTCATAATTAGATATTTCAAAGGCCTTTAACAATGTGTGGCACAACGGTTTGCTGCACAAGCTCTCCAGCTATGGAATCATTTATAAAATCCTTCCTAACAGGTAGATCCCTGAATGTAGTTATTGACCAGTCCACTGAGGCCCTAGTGGTCAATGCAAGCATTTCCCTGGGGTCACTTCTCGGACCAACCCTCTTTTTGATTTACATAAATGATCTCCCTAAGAATATACTCTGATCATTTGCAAACATTTATGCTAATGATATGATGATATACAGGTGCACCTCTAAAAGTCTTGATGATCAGAGATTGGCAGCTGACATCTCTTCTGAACTAACATTAACTTCCCAGTGGGGAAAAACTGGCTGGTTACATTTAATGCCTCTAAAACCAAACTTGTTACATTTTATCACTGCCAATCAGATCTTGAACTTCTGCCAGTCATGATGAACGGATGAACCTGTGGAGGACCTGTACCTCGAAAGAATATTGGGCCTCAAACCCACACCTGACCTCAAGTGGAATTCATATATATATGATCCATTGCTAAAGATGCAGGTAAAATGATTGGCTCCCTCCACTGTTCCAGTAAGTACCTGACTACTCATGCTATCCTCTAACTTTTTAAGAGCCAGATGAGGCCAAAAATGGAGTATTGTTTCCATATTTGGGCAGGAGCTACCCAGACCTCACTTTCCAGTCTTGATAGTTCAAAAGCATCTCCAAGTCTTTGTGGGTGAAGAATTATCTTCCACACTTCAACCTTTCTCTCATAGGCAGGATATGGTGAGTCTCTCACTGGTCTGTCACTACTATAATGGAAAGTGCTTGGACAAACTGCATTTCCTGATTCCACCAGGTCAGACCTTCACAACTAGGAGCCACCTTGCCACTTACGTAGTAGCAAACCACCCACATTTGCTCTGTATTCCATCAGCAAGAAATATAAGTTCCACTCAAACAGCATCTTCCCGCGAACCACTGCTCCCTAAAAGATGTTTCCCTTGATCACTACAACCATAACCTGTTCAGGTCTATAGTCAACCATTATCTTCCCCTTCTATCCATATAAACTACCCCTTATTGTAACCCTCTACCTTGAGCAAGCCCTGGGCCTTGTACAGGGTGAACCTTACTGTAAAAAAGAAAAAAGTATGGTGGAACAGACAATAAATTTCATATGAGGTTTTTTTTTCCTCTGGTTTTTAAGGGCAACACTTAAAACAATCTTTTAATGATAACATTATAGGTTTGGACATCCATGCTTTGAAATTCTGCATGTATATCCCACATACAAAAACAAATCAAATTCTTTTAAAAACAATATATGCTTAGTAAATATAGTTTTACTTAATAATAGTATTTTCTAAGAATTATCTCATTGGAAATTAATTTTAAAAGATTTCAAATCTTTATAAATTATTCAATTTAAAAATTGTAAAAAATGAAAACATATTTTTTTCTTCAGGCAATATCATCTTTAATATATTCATATTAATATATCATAAAAGCAAATGAAAGTTTCTCTAATTAAATAATGTCTTAGTTTTATTGCGTTTTTATTTTTTGATTCAGAACAGATATTTAGTAAGACAGGGTAATCTGTGATTTAAAGGATTCTACTCTTAACTAATATAATCACTAAAAATTACCATTCTCAAGTTTTCATAAAATTAAGTTTGTAAAAAAAAAAAAATTAATATTTTTACCAAGATTTTCTAAAAAAAATAATTTCATTCATTTATGAATAAGTCCTGAAAATTTCATTAAAATCCAAGAATTATTTGATTTCCAAATTAATGCATCTGTCACTGCAAAAAAAGAGGCTAAAATTTGCTATGTTAAAAGTTAATACAACCGCTGATACAAGAAAACAAGTCTTTTAATCAAAATTTCAATTGTTCTAAAAAGGAGTAAAAAATTTAATTAAATGTTAAAAAATACTTTGATCCTTCCTGTTAATAATAACAAAGTTTTTGACACAAACTATGTTTTCATTATGGTATGCTGATTTTTAGTGTTTTCGTGGAGGTACCTATTTAAAAAAAATAAACAAACTTTTATTTGAAGTTTCCTGAAAAAATGCTTTTTCACACAAGTTTGTATTAAAAACCAGAATTGTACAATAGGTTTGCTTCCATAGTATTGTCAGTACATGTATTGGAAGTCACTTAAGATGTCTTGCTGAATTGAAATTACAAAAATATCTAAATAAGAAAATATTACAGCAATAAGAGATTTTTTGTTCCTCATATTGCTTCCTATATGCTAGGCCAAACAGAACCAACAAACATTGCATATGTCCCCCAAAAACTTCATTAAACAAAGTGCTTTCTTTTCAAAATAAAGCTATTTTACAATCCTTTTCATAGATTTTGAAAATAATAGATTGACAAACTCTACAGAAATTACAATCATACATATTTAATATCATCTTTTATATTGTGTAATCTACTGAAAAGGCACCTTGTGCTTTAATGGTTACTATCCATTGGGATTTGTTCATGTTTGAAAGTTTTAAAGCAAATAGATCTACTATCACTTACTCAATAATTTATTTCTATAATATGTATTCTATTCCCAGGAATAGAAGACCAATTATCAGAGCAGGAAATTTGACAGCTGTTAACATGATCCTAGCTTTATACACTTAATAAAACAAGGTTTCAGCCATCTATAATTCAAATAAGCTATCTTCAGACAATCTGTTTAAGTATCTCTTCTTTTTTTTCCATTTATATCATATATTTTAAGCCCTTAACCATATTATTTGCCTGTTGCCAGATCTGTGTACTTATCACTGTCTGTCTGTCTCTCAGCATGTAAACAACTGCTAATGCTAACAAGAAGCATAAAATAATACAATTTATAATGTTAACTTCCAAGTTTTTTTTCTTATTGCACCTCTTGTTCTAATATTACTTAAATTTTACACTAATTGCTTTAAGAATATCTATCTATATCATTTAACTTTCAAAGTAGTTTTTCTTTAACTATTAGCTTGTTTCTCTTGCATTCAATCCTAGGTTTTCATTCTTCTTTTTACAAACATGGAAGAAAGGATATTTGTTAAATATGGTAAACCTAATTGGCTGAGAGAAAGCTGTAATTTAAAAAATCATTTTTAAGGACCTAATTAAGTAATCCAAATCAGATTATATCCTAAAAAGTGATATTTACTTCTTTACATACCTGTAATGCTAATTACTCCCTGACCTTGTTTGAATGGGATGCTTGCTAATAATTCTTGCTTTCTGTGGATGTTTGTCAATCTTTATCATCTTAATTGTTGATCAGTTAATTATCTTCATTTGTTTACCCACTTTAATTTTATATTACAAAATATAGCTGCCTCTAGAATTTGCATTCTATGAGTAAGGGCTTAAAAATTAACATTGTCCTGTCATGCTAGGGACAAAATAATATTAGTTTGGAATGGCTGGTTAGGTTTTTGAAGGATGATGCTGTGATGATACAAACTTTTAAATTAAAATTCTATGTTCTAAAAGCAGTTAATTATCTTAAAATACTTACTTCTCACCAACAACAGCAGTCTAAATAAATTAAGTTTTCTCTCTCTCTCTCTCACATACACACATACTAAACATACTTGTTTTGGGAGATGGTTCTGTGTTAATGGTGAAAAAACATTAGTCTGGAACCTTGCTCACCTTCAGGATAACACAAAGGATAACATTTTTTTTTCTCTTTCTTAAATGAAAGAAAAAATATTTTCCTTTAGAGACAATACACAGAAATTTAAATGTAATTCAAATCTGAATTATGTGGAAAAGAATTTTCATGTTGTCTCTTCTCATTCTTCTTAGTGAAATGTTTTTTCTTTTCTCTTTTTGGGGAGTGTCTTCATTTATTTAGCTTCCACTACCATGCTATTTATCCAATTTCTTTCATAGAATGTATGACATCTCCATTGTTTGATGAATGGATGAAAACTATATTGTAAATTATAAATGTTGGTATTTTAACCTTGTGAACATTTCATGAGATGTATTATTGTCCATTCTTTCATTGACAGTAAGAGTATCAAATTTGCTTTAATAACTTTTTATTGAGAAATTAGTTGTGCTATTTTTCCTCTCATTCCACTTGTGTAATTTTTTCACAAATTCACTTTTGTTTTCATTAATTCTTTTAAAAGTTTAACTTAAATTGACTTTATCATCATGAGTAATTTACTTTGTGGTCATCTCTATGCTATCAGGTTCTAGTTACCAATAGATATGAATAAACTGGTATTGATAAGTTAGATATGAATAGATTAGGGGTAGGGGTCACAAAGGGCTATTTCTGGTGTTACACCATCATGATGACCTCTTAATTTTTTAATGAGTTTCTATCTAAACAATATGAAAATACTTTCTTTTTTATTTATTTAGGACATTTTTCATTATTTTCTGCTTTTTTAACCTTGATTTTAACCACAAAATTTACAAATATTCATTATCCATCTCATATAAACAGGTGGTATGTTGAAATCAAATTGTCAGCTGATGAAATGAAAGTAATAGATGAAAATTAGCTTGAAATTAGATTATCCCTGGTTCAATTTGGACTCATATTTCCAACTACTAGATAGACAAATAGGGATAAATCACAAAGACTAACCCAGATAGAAGAATTTGCAACACCAACTAAGAAAACAAAAATGATCTTTTAAGTTGTATTTTGCTGAAATTTATTTTCATTTTGTAAGATGAATTTGTGATTTCTTGAACACATTGTCCATTCTCCTATAAAACCCTCTTCCAGTATTTGATCTCTTTCATCCAGTTTTATATCTGTCTTTTTGGATACTTCCAATACTTTTTTTTGCAGGGGACTGAATTCTAAGTGATCTATAATCTTTTTTTGGAGAGGACTGAATTGTCAGTGATCTCTAATCTAACAACTTCATCAAATTCTTTGATGTTGCCTACAATTGTGTCAGCTTAAAGTATAATGTTTATCTCCCTTGATTACATTCCTTGTGAAAAACAGTAAGATCAATTTCTTCCATTCTCATTTGTTGGGGGATTTGCAGTTATGTTGATTGCTCAGAATCATTTGTCAATAAGATACATAAGTTCTGAAGTTTTTAGTCTTAACTTATACCATTTTGCAGGACCAACAAAATATGCAAGTTCAGTTCAAATTATGATTTTTTCCTTATTAAAGTAACATTTGATTGACTGCAGAAGTTCTTCAGCAAGTGTTGCTGGACTATTCCATGACTTGCAATCACTTGTTTTCTAATCATGTTGTTTGTGCTTGCAGCTTTTTAAACTTTTCATTGATTCATTCTATCATTTTCACCTTCTGATTTTAAGTCCAGATTACTTTTCTTCTAGCAATTTATTCACCAGTTTAGTGCCAGTATCGGCTTTATCTTGCATGCCTTTGTAAAGCATGACATCATTTCGGATTGATTTTCCAGTGAATTTTAGCATTTTTCGAGCTCTACTGTCAAATACTGATATATGCTTTTACATTTCAAATTGGCTGGCCTGTTGGTAATCCTTCTAGTTGCTCTTTGGTCAGAGATGAAATGTCTGTAGTTCGACCAGATGATTTAGTTGAAAAACCATAACTCTTTTCCACATTCCAAAATACATGTAAGAAAAATGCCATATATGGAGGGAGAAAATACAACTTACTGAACTATTTAAGACATCAAATTATGTTTTTAAATGCATAAGTTTTTGTTTTGTTTACTAAATGTTTACCCAATATAATGCCTAAGAGTTACTCATGGTAGAGGGTTAATGAATGAGGTTGTTGTATGGACATAAGAGGGAGGAGTAAATGCAGATTATGAGGATATATAAGATAGATAATGGTTAAACTAGAGATTAAAATTGTAGTGATCAGGGAAGCATCCCCTCAAAGTAGCAATTCTCAGGAAGAAACTATTTGATTTGAACTGGAGTGGAATTTCCTTGTCATTGCCTTCATATTCCATTAGTAAAATGGAATATGAAGGGAATGACAATGAGTCAGCCCTGTGTATGTTGCATGGCAGATTCTAACTGTAATTGATGGAACTAGGGACTGTACATTGTCTGAACATTTGCCATGGAAATAGCAATGATGTAGGAACATTTTTTCTATGGGAAAAAGGTTATAGGGCAGAAAATAATTCAGCACATATATATATATATTCATGAGTATTACTTGAAAGGTATATTTCACATTTCAACAATCTATAACAATGCATCCTGAAAATCATGGCAAAAATATGGATTTGGGATGAAATTTGCAGCCCAAAAAATAAGGCCAACAAACTGTGAACATTGCATAACATCAAATAATTTGAATTTCTCATCATTTGGATAGAAAATGATCATAAAAAAAGAGCCATATGATTTCAAAGTGATGCCATTTGACCCCAATTCCTAAATAGAATCAAATAGAAAGACTTGAATAGACTGATATCAATAAAGCTATGAATAGGCTGATAGATAGAAACTAAAATAATTATTAATGAGGTAAGAGAAGGAAAAACTGATTATTTTTTTAAAATTTTATTTCAGTTATGCCCATGTAAGCAAAGAGACAGTTTGATGGATATGCTGTTGATAAGTTTTTTTCTTGTTTCCAACTTTATGATTTTATTGTTCAGCCCAAGGTAGAGTTGACCAGTCTGAGTGGGAGAAGGGTGTATTATTCTAATGTGTTATTTCAAACTCAGTCAAATTGTTTGTGCATGTACATTAAATGACACAAGCATGTGTAAATCACTCACACACAACAAAGATATACACATATGCAGATGCAAAATCAAATGTAAGCAGTGTGTGACAGAAAAACTGTTCTTTTTTATAAAATAGATTAGCTATACAAACAGATACTAAATAAACAGCATTTAGTATTTTCATCAAACTCACTTTTGTAGACATTTGAAAAGGAATAAATATTGAACTAATTAAATGAAAAATCTAACATACAAATAAATTATATGTGTGTATCATCTGCAATTACTTGTGAATTTTAAATTTTTGATAAGAGTTAAAATTAGTTAAAAATCTATCATAGACCTTTGGCAGAAATTAGGAATATATAATCTTTTGTTGATGAAAATATATTGCCAAACAAATGTAAAAATTTATAATTAGATAATATTTCTAGTTAATTTAATGATGAAAAAAGTCATCAAATGACATATTTTCATTATTGTTTTTTATTACTTCTACTACAATGAAAATAATTTTTTCTTTTGAAATAGATGTCAATTCTAGTACAAAGTAATGCATATAAATATATTATCTCTATCTATTTTTTAAGACATATACAATTTACTAAATGATAGTTACATTCTCATGACCCAATTATAGTGTCCATAGAAACAAATTTATTAACTAAGAAAGCACAAATTCATATCAGTTATGTTGTGCTACAGAAGCAATTAGATATTTCATTTCTTTATTCCTATGAAAATGCATGTATGTTTATATTGATTTCATTTTGGTGGCAGACTTTGTATTCATTTCATATAAATCTAGTTCAACTTTAAATTAATTTCAAATATATTGGCATTATCTTTCATATAAAAAAATTCACTATGAAAATATATAAAGAAAGTTTATGCCTGGTTATGGTTTTTTAATTATTTTTCTTTTAGCTAGAATATCAATGTGTGCAACATGGTTTCATCCTAATTAAATATTTACTCTTTTGTTATTATCAAGAAGAACTTTTATAAAACAGTAATAGATGAGGAGCACTCCTATTTATTCCCATGGAATCTACAACTAATAGCATCATTGGCTAGAGCAAGTTTTCAGTTGCAAAACACTATTTTTCCATATGATTATCACCACTAACTTTCATTTTCATTGTGAAAATATAGTTGATGAAAAGTTTGCATGTTGCCACTCTATGGACTGTTGCTTTGATTCTAGTTTGTACTGGTGACACTGTCACCATCAGTGTCAGTGTTTCAGCAGGTCTTAATAGATTTGTATTTGGTGTGTAAACATCCATGGCATAAACTTGGCATTAACCTGGCATAATCTTGGTTAAATCCTAACATTGCAACATAGTTTCCAATGCATTGAAGCAGACATTCAGTTTACTACACAGTTCACTTGTCCTAATCTGCCAATTCACAGGGATAAGCAGATTGAGGCACTCTTCATGTTGTGATTGATATTTGTACAGGTCCACTCACAATACGGCTTGTTACACATATTGTTGTCACTACTGCTGAAATGCATTACCCACTTCCCAACTGTGTTTACATCCACTGTTTGATCTCTGTAAATGTTCAGCAAATATTGTGGATATCAATATTTTTCTGTATGAAGGAATTCACTGAAAATCTTCACTTTGTGTCCACTTTCATATCATGTGTCATTACTGCTGTCTGTAATTCTAACACTTTCGCCCCAGCCCCTCAACCTCCGACGTCTTACTCTCTCATTACAAAAAATTTTTTTTAAATTCGATTTATTCCGTAAATCTGTCCCTCTGATTTTGTCTCGCCTTCACAGCAGGCTGTGTCAAATCTTTTGTTGGTTCAGGTCCTTTCATGACAATCATGGACTCTTCTTCAATATCAGTTAGGGATGCCAATGCACTCGGGTCGGAGCTACCTTGATAAAGTGCACTAACTGGAATCCCTCCTTCACTCCTTGCACTCCCATGCTAGTTTATTCTGCCTAGTCGACAACACCGCACGCCTCTTCAACCACCACCAAACCAGCAAGGCCACGACTATCATTAGTATAATTCCCACAACGGTCGGCCAGGTTATTATAGCAACCCAATTCTCTCTCCAGCCTTAATTTGGCGTACCTATCTTATCTAACTCCGACTTCAACCATCCAAGATCAATCTTATCGATTTGCCTTAACAACGCCGGCATCTTTTCTAGCGACATCTTAGGAATCTCTCTTACAATGGGTTCCCACAATCCCGTCCATCCACTGGGATTCATTCCTACCAGCTCTAACAAAGCCTCTTACTTTTTCACGGGTGACCCATTGGCGTTTCCCAGACCCTTTTCCTTCTCAGTAGGGGGCACCAGCATATTAACTCACTTTATCCCCAGTTTACGGTCTCCCTCTGCCATACACCACCGAGCCTGGTGCCTGAACTCACAACAAGTCATGCAGTCTAGTCCCAAAGACCTTGGGTCACCTCCATAGTTTGTCAGACAGTCGCGAGCCTGATGCCCACCATACTTGCAAGTTCAGCAGACCAACCCATATTGGCCCGGTGTGGGCTTGTGAAACCCATAACACAGGTCCCAGGCTCTCCTATTGGGAACTGCCTAAGCCTTCCAGTCCTCTTCCACCTCTTCTTTCGGGTCCTGTATCTGGATCTGCTCCCGGTCCTTCTTTTTCATCACTACTTTGCCCCCCCCCGGGGGGTTCCTACCTACACCCCCTCTTATTCTATCCCAGAGTCGTTCGCTGGTCCGAGCCACCTCTATAACTGTGGCCAGGCTGACTGCCCCACGCTTCAGAAAATCGCCCCTCAGGTCCCTGTCACTCAGCGCATCCACATACACATCGGCCAACAAGGCCGGAATAGGACCACTGTCCTGAGTCGCCAACTCCAGAAAAGGTAATGCCTCTAACCCCGCGATTCTTTCCCCCAATTCCTCATTAGTCTCTCCTTCTTGTTGCTGCAGCCAGAATAATTTTCTGACTGCCTCAATAGCCATATGCTCACTTGTGTATTGCCACACCAGAGTGGATTTAAGTTCGGTCAATGTCAGGGCTGGGTTTTCTTTGTACCACACCCCTATGAAATTGGACACCTGTCCCGCTTCGACATCGTAAGCTAGGAGCACCATTTCTTGGTCCGAGAGGCCATAGATCACCTGCTTCTTCTGAATAGACAGAATCCATTCATACAGGTCCGCAGGGTTTCCTTTATGAGTAGGTAGCTTCATGCTACCTATCAGCCTCCTGAAACCCATCGATATTTTGGGGACTCCCACGTCCCCAAGGTCATCTGTGAAGTCTGATCCTGCTACACTCATTTTAGTGTCCTGCCAACTACCCCTTTCAATGACAGAACGAAAGGAAAAATACTTAACACGGTGATGGCACTTCAACAGCGTACAACGTCAACAAAGTCAAAACAAGATCAACAATATTACTAGCAGATCTAAGTGTAATGAGCGAACAAAGGAAACCAAAAAGTGACTTACCTGAGGTCCGCCGCTACATGTTTTTTTTTTTCCATCTTCTTTTGCTTCCTTCTCTTTTCCTCCTTATGTCCCTTTTAGAGCAATATAGTCTGAAGACTAGAGTCCTTTCTGGTCTTACTTGGTCCCGACTGGACAAAACAAATGCAACTTTCTCTCCTCTTTCAGACGGCCATGGTAATTTTCACGGGTCTATCCTGGTCATGGCACCAGTCTAACACTTTCACCCCAACCCCTCAACCTCCAACATCTGACTCTCTGGGTTGAGGTGTCTACTCGGTCTTAACCGAACTTAAGGGAGTGGCCGTAGGTCCCCTGAGCATCCATGGATCATTCAACCGCCCCACTGGTTTAAATCTGCTTCCTACCCACGTTATGTTTGGTTTGATCCAGAAAGCAGAAGTGATGTTCGTCCATTCACAGTCAACTGAAGATGTAGGCACAGCTAGAGAATCTGTGCTAAGAAATTTAGAATGCACCAAAAAAAATATATATCTGCAGAAAGCCGGACAAACAACTATTCAATGGTTGAATTGTTAATGTCTTTTATATAGCAGAAAAGAATAATATAGAAAAGAAACGGGTTACAGAAAAGAAAAGTAATTGATGTAAAAACTCATACACTGGATTCTAGACAGAGAGAGAGTGGGTTGTGATTAACTTGTTAAATTGTCTCAGAACGATATACAACTCTTGCAATGGAGAGATAAAGATTTCTGTGCGTGGCTTAAAATTTATAGTTGCGTTCCGCCTCGACAGTAGTAACAGTAGCAGAAGCAGTGGTACTTATATCAACAGTACATGTTAGCAGACGCTTCGTTCCAATCTCTGACGTCACTTCCTCTCCCCCTCGAGTCTTCAACTCGACTCTCCACTGTCTCTCTCTTCCATCTGCCTCTTCCATCTGCAAGGAGATGGAGAGAATAATTCGTCTTGCTTGAGCCAAATTCTCTCTACTTCCTCTCCAAGAATTATCTCCAGCCTCTCGTATATGAACGATGATCAACAAAACAAAAGAAAATACTTTGTGTAATTTCATTAAAGGAGAGGGGTGGCTTGTTCGACGTTTCTGTTCCCAGTGGTAGTAATAATAGTAGCAGTAGTAGTCTTAGATGTTGGAGGAGTAATTCGCTTCTTCATTCTTATATCAACAGCACATGTTAGCAGGAGTTTTGTTCCAATCTCAGACGTCACTTTTGTACTTCTTCAAGCCCTCAATTCAACTCTGCTCACTTTCAATTTCTGACATCTCTCCACCCAGCTTGACTGCACTCGAAGACAGACGAGCCAAAAACTAATTTGCGTCTGCCTCTTCCGTCTTTCCTGTAACACAGTGACCCGTAACGGTCGATGCGGGTGGCCATGCACGTAACGGCATGCAGGCGACGACAACGTGCCGACCGATCGCGGCCTCTCTCATCTCTCTCTTCTGTCTGCCACTTTTTCAGCATAACTACACGTTTATATAGAAAAAGTCGGCTGTCATAACTGACCCTTGGCCCTACTACTTCACATGTGATTATCACGGGTTCTGGCTGTGTCAACCACAATCATGTGAATTCCAAAGTTCCTCATAGATTACTAAGCGCTATTTCAAATTTTAACTGATAAAAATTATTTCGACCATTTTCATTGTTTACTAATGACCTGCCCTAGATCAGATTTCCCATCAGTAGACAAAAATTCTCTAATCTAATTTCGCTACTCAGATCCACTCCAATTTCAATAAAAAAAAAAAATATGTGTGTGTGTGTGTTTCCTCAACTCTCTTCTGTCACATAATAAAGCAAAGCAAATTATGAATTATTGGCAGAAAGATGCAAACTATACTGCCATATTCACCTTTGATGTTATGGAGGTATATAATAAAATAGTAGGTGTTACTTTCAGAGCAACTTTCATATTTTTTCCAAATAAAACTTTTAATAGTTGCTATTGTTATGCTGTGGGTATGATTATACCTACCATCCACTCATTCTATTACATATTGTTTCATTTGTTCAAAAATCATCTTTTTGGATTGACATATTTCAGATAAGTAATTTATTGTCTATATTGAATTTTATAAAAGTTTACAATGAAAATATAATACTTTGCATTTAATGATAAACAATGTTTTTTTTAATCTTTCACATCTGAAATAGTAAATATGTAACTTAAGTTTATGCATATTCAATTATAGCTGAACTTTAAAAGTTACATTGTTTTTTTTTATTGTTATGGTAATAGATATTATTTTATCTAATGAAATTATCATTTATCAATAAATTATGTAAGTTAAATAAAAGCAACTTATATTTAAATATTTAGGCAGTAATTTTAGTATTTTAAAGTCACATTTGCATTATCTATAAAATGAAATGGATTTGACTTTTAGGAAAACCGTATAATCTAATTGTTTGTGAAATAGTTATTTTCAATATTCTGGGTTAGGATTTCAATGAGAATATTGTTAGGATGAGTGAGAAAAGAAACTTGTAAAGAAAATATCTATGTAAAATTCAATTTGTCTTATATTGTTAATGACTTCCACAAAAATATAAAGTAGAAATTTCATATTCATCAATCTGAATTTTATAAATACATTTTTGTTTTTTTGTAAAAAAAAATAATTAATTTTCATTTAATGAGTTAAAAGAAAAGAAAGATTATAATATTGAAACAGTAAATTTATAATATTGTCCCTTCTTTTGTGTAGTGAATTATAACCAGAGTCCACACCAGATGTGGAGGCTATAATAGCAGGAGCCAAAATGACTAAAAGCAATCAGGAGGAGCCAGCCCTACATATCACTTCTGGTTGAGAGAGAGAGCAAATATTGTAAAATATTTTGTTTTAAATTTTGTTGGTTCTTATAAATAATCAATATTTGATCAAGACGATATCATTACTGTTGCTACCATAATTATTACAAATGGTAGTAGTGTTCATGGTTTGTTTTTATTCTTAGGTACTGATAATTTGGAATGGATGTTTGGTGGTGTAATGGATAGTGTTTTGGAATAAAAAATTGGAGAGCCAAGTTCAAATACCAGTTGAGCTCATTATATTCACTTACATACAAATGCCCCTGGAAACTATATATTCTTGCCTCCTCCCCTCAGCTATGAGCAGCAAGACAAACTGGGCCCTGTAATCTTATTTGGCAACCACTCTATGAGAAGGAAAACTGAATTCAAACCAGTCTGGAGAGGGTTGAACTCCATCATTCTATCTTGCCCAAGACACCATTGCTGCTATGGCTGCAATACATATGGTACCCCTACAACACTAAGTTCTGTAACTTGAACTAATAATTTATGTTATCTTTAATCAAAATAGATGATTAATAAACTAAAGATTTCTTTTGGAACACAAAATTATCAATTAACTACGTATAATCTTTTCTCAAGTCTACCTTGGTAACACAGTGGGTATCCAAAAATGGCCTAGTTTACAGTGCAAAAACCTGTCAAAATAGTCAAATTTCCTTCCATTTTAACTGGTGATATCTCATTTATTCTCTAGGTTATTTTGATAAAATTAGTATGTAAACAGAATTTATTCTTTTCTCTTTCTAAAGATACAATTCTTTCTCATGTGTGATGATTAGTTTTTATCCTATATCTCTTTAACTTATATAACTATTTCAATGGCAGTTGACACTGTTTTCATATTTTCAAAGCTGACAATTTCATAGTTGTGTTTTAAAAACTTGCTGCACTCTCAGTTGTTTCTCCCTACACATATCAAAATAGGCCCATCTTAAAGAAAAAAAGACGCTCATCAGTTTTGTGGGCTAACCATAATTTTTGAAGTTGTCTTTCACAAAAAAATTGAAAGATTTAGTGGATAAAATGTCAAAAAAATTCAACTCTTAAGAAAATAAAAATTACACCTCCTTGTAGAGCAATGTCTTATCTTTAATAATCAAGTGTTTTCATATCTCTGCACCCATACAACTTGAGGTGCATGTGAATCAAAAAGAGGGCATACTACACTCATTGTGTGCAAAACTGTTGGGTCTGACGTTTCAAAATTTGTATTGCTGAGTGAATGAACATTGCCAGCTAAACCCTACTTTAAATTTGACTTGTTTTATTGATGGATATTACAGTTCAAATGTTTTTTTTTATATTTTCTTTAATGATACATTTTAAAACTGTATAAAATATTTATTCATCATGCTTGAATCACATTTACCTCAGCTGTTGTTTTTAGACATTTTCTTAAAAAATATTAAACAGAATTCATATTCTTTTTCTTTTTATGTACCACGTCCTTTCAGGACGTAGGCAATCATGGCTCTCCACCTCACTCTATCCCTTGCAGCTCTCAACAAGTTCCTTCCCTCTGCCTCCTCCCCCAGACCATGTTCTGTCATCCACTTAAGCCCGCCAAGTATGTCATGCATTATTTTCCCTTGTCTCTCTTTCCCTCTATTTGACCCGTGAGTATCAGATTCTCTAGGCCCTCCTTCCTCATTATGTGTCTCAAAAACTTCAGCTGCCTCGTCCTGATGTTAAGTATAAGCCTCCTCCTTGTTTGCAACCTCTCTAAGATCTCATCATTGCTCATGCTTGATCCATGATATCCTTAGCATCCTTCTGTAGAACCACATCTCTGTCACCTTGAGTCTCTTCTTCATCTTCGAGGAAATTGTCCAACATTTGCTGCCATAAAGGGCAGATGTCACATAACAGCTGAGTATTCTTTTATTTGTTACCAAAGAAATCCTCCTGTCTCACAATAATCTGCCCAGCTTTTGGAATGTGTCCTTGGCCATCCCAATATATCTATGGATCTCAGTGTCGCACTTACCATCCTCTGTCAAGACACTTCCCAGATATTTAAACTTCCACGTCTGCTTGATTCTAGCGTTCCCGACCTGCAAATCACACTTCGGGCTCTTCCCCTTACTGATAACCATGCATTCTGTCTTCTTGTAGTTTATGCTTAGTCCCTTCTTCTCACCCTCCGTCACTACCTTCTGTAGGAATTTTGTAATTTTTCTTTTCTGTGTCTGCTATCAATACTGTGTCATTTGTGTATTTTATGTTAAGACTGTGGCCACCAATTCTAAATCACAATAGGGTTTCCAATTCTCTCAGAATTGCCTTGTTGTATAGGTTGAAGAGGTTGGGTGAGAAGATGCATCTTTGCCTTTATGCCCCTTTCTATTTTTGTTTATTCCCTATGTGCATGCATGCTGTTTGCTGCCAGTATAGGTTCTTGATTATTCTGATATTCTTCCCAAATATATCAAGGTTGCTGAGCACTTCCATCAGATCCTTGTGGCATACTTTGTTGAAGGCTTTTGTGTAGTCTATGAAACATAGGTACACATCTTTCTGTATCATTCTTTCTGATAACATTCTGAGCATGAATATTGCATTCCTAGTTCTGGGGTCTTTAACAAACCCGCCCTGTTCTCGTCCCACCTCTGGCCTGATTCTGCTGTGCACTCTATTCATCAGAATATGGATGATGAATTTTGTCACGTGGCTCACGAGGCTTATTGTTCAATGGAGTTCGCATTTGTTTGTGCCTAGTTTCTTAGGCATAACTATGAAGATAGATCTGCTGAGGTCTTCCAGTATATCCCTGATGTTGTAGATTTCATTTATTTTGATGATCTTGTCTATGCCAAAGTCATCTAAGTATGTCAGCATTTCCATTACCATTCCATCTGGCCCAGCTGCCTTGTTTCTGTTCAATCTGGTCAGTGTAGCTTTTACTTCAGTTTTCAGAATTCCAGGTCCGTTGGTAGTTCTGCATATTGCTAGTTGTTCCCTTTCACTGTGGAAGAGTTCTCCAATATACTCACTCCAGCATTGAAGAATTTTTTCCTTCTGTAATATGAGCATACCATCCTTTGATTTTAGGCAGCCTGTTGACAAGCATGACTTCTGTCCTGTTAGTGGCTTTATTTGTTTGTGCATGTCTCTTTTGTTGGTAGTACTCAGTCTTTCTATTTCTACATTTTTTGTTTAGCCATTCTTCTTTAGCTTGCGTGCATTTGGTCCTTATTTCATTGTGTAATTTTCTGTACTCCATTCCGTATCTTGGCAGAGTTTTCTGTCTCCTTTCCATCATGTCGAGAATCTCATCAGTCATCCATTCATTTTTCCTTCTTTGTCCTGTTTCTTTTGGGATGATATCATTTGCCGATGTCACTAAAACGTCTCATATTGTGTCCCATTTTGAGTTTCCATTGTGCGCCTCGTATCTTCTTTTCACATTGTCCATATATTTTTCTTTTAGGTTAGGATCACTCAGGAGTTTGTTGTATTGCAGTTTGAGTGCTGTATTAGAATTCATATTATAAAATTGAAAAATAAATATATAAAGTGGATATATTCCTAGTTCTTTAAATTTCACACTCACATTTATCTGTAAAAAAATAAAATATTTTTTTAAAGTGCACAGTTTAATTTTTAATGGTCATTCATTTCATTTACATTAGAGGTTGGCAATCTTTTCTCTAATTTTCAGAATTTGGGGATTAAATTGAAAATTTATTTACATTTTCTTTAAAAAAAAAAATGAAACTGGATACATTTTATAAAAAAAAATAAAATAAAAATTAACTGGTTACACTAAACTTTGGTACATCAGTCCATAAAAAATTGTAATGTAATTAGTAGGTAATTTTCAAAATGTAATCAACTTTTTTTTTCTTTTTTTATTAATCATTGCTTACTAATTCTAGGGATTATGTCCTATTTTGGAGGCTAAAATGAAATTGTTAGATTTTCTATAAAAAAATGGATCCATTTCATAGTTCAACTTTTATGAACATGTGTTGTCTTTTCTTAATTTTTTTTTTCTTAAGCCATTATCATAACTGTGTTGTGGAAGATAATAAGCATAAAATCTTTTTTAATCAAGTATCTGTTCTTTTTTTTATGTATTAGTGATTTCCCTGCCAGAGATCCCTACTCAGGTGATAAATAAAATTTACATTTAATCTTCTGTTCAGTGGTTGATGAACTCAGTGCCCTGCAAAGTAGTTTTCTTCGAAGTGGGAGAAGCACGCCAAAGAAAATTTTAAATTTCCTTCCAATATATGCTGATAAAGTTAAAAACTGTGTGAAGGGAATAGACATTTCACTGATATAACTTTTAATGGAACTTCATCTCTACCTCTAAGGGAACAAAGGAAGGAAGAAAAGGCACTCCATGAATATGAGTATTCAAACAACTCTAGTATTTATTATGTAGAAGAATCACTTCAAGTGATCTACAATTACAAGTGCCAAGGCCAATGAGTTTCAGTATACTATTACTACAACTTTTACATTGACCAAGTCATTATACTAAATCTCCATCCAGAGCTGTAATCAAAATTTTAGTTTCAGAGACAGAAATAATTATTTTTGATGGACTTTATATGATATTTGCTCAAGTGGCATCAACATCTGTCTTTAGATAGGACTTTGAACATAATACCATTTTTAAGAGATAATAGGATACAGAATATTTCAGGAATATTGGCTATAGCAGAGGCTTGTAAACAAATTCAGGTTGCAAATCACCATTAGAAGAGAAAATGCAGGAGGAGGACCATTCTTACTATCCAGAAAGTCTTTTCCATAAGTTCCAATAAATGTATTTTTGTTCATTTCAGTTTTTTTAGTTTGAAAATAAATGAGTTTAAAGCTTTACAAGTATTTTTGAAGGATTAACCAATGATTCATTTCATGAAATAAATTTCTAAGTTTTGTAGCCATTACTGTCCCTTTTTGATAAGTTAAAAATTGTAAAATTTCACAAAATTTTACAAAATTAGATACATGTATGAGAAAATGTATTCATATTACAGGGAAAATAGCTATTTTGTTAAATTCCACATCCAAAAATTAGTAAAGTTTCAAAGATTCAGTCATGTACCTCTAATAGATACTTTTTTTATGGCAAGTTCAGGATTGTATACTTTTGACCTGCTTTTACCCTACTATCAAATTGCACCTTTGGCTGTTTTTATATGGTGTCCACTTTCTATTGATGTACAACTGAAAACAAAATTTAGCTTCATCTCTGTGCTATGAATCATAGCAAGAAGTTGCACTCTTGAAATGAAACTTATATGAACAATTAAATATCCTTCTATGTCATCTCTTAACTATTTCATTTTTGAGAACACAATTTTCCCCAATGTTTAAGCTGGTCTGATCTAATAATTATTGATTCCATTAGTATTATCTTTTACCTCAAGACTACCTGTATAACATTACATTTCTAATGATTTTTAACTAGTCTGAAGCCGGCATCTTCAGTTATTCACTGTTGAATTTGGCTTCTTGTGCAATAGTGAATGAGGTGGAAAACTGACAAATATTTGAATGGTTAAAACTTTGTTGTAATTGAGTTACCAAGATAAATTTGGTACCATTTTTTTATGTTATCTCACATTCTCTATACGTATATTAAAGGTTTTCAGATATCTTGAAAATAAAATTTTAGTTTGCAATACCTACAGTCAATCACTCTTATTTTTTTTAATCTATTTTGATAGGGCAACACAAAAAGCTACCTGTCTGAACATTAAAATACAGTATTGCAGCATCCATGCACTGATGATAAAATTTAACATCCAACCACAAATATATAAATTTTAATATTTGACAATGAAAATATATTCTATCTAAAAAATTAAATGCTCAATGGCTTTCCAGGCACTGGGAAATGTTGAATTTCAACATTGGGATTCAACATATTCCAGTGCCTAGATTTAAATTTAGGTTCCACTAGTATCTGAACAACACTGTATCACAATTTTTTAAAAATACTTTAAAAATATATTCCATTATATTTGAAATTTTAGTTTTGACATGTTAATTTCATTGAGAATTTATATATTAAAATGGTTTGATTGACTTAACAGTGGTTATTTTAATAATTTCACCCCAAGAAAGGTGATAAAGCCACTAAAATGCAAGTAGTTACAGCGAGTGAAAGAATCTGAAGAAAAACATTATTAAAGAGAGTGGACAATAAAAGAACAAGATTCAAGGAGACTGAAGATGACTATTGAAATTGCATTTAAATTTTTGAAGATCAAATTTGACTGGAAAGCAAAAAGCTGGAAGACTGTTCCACAAGTAACAAGGGCAGGAGAAGAAATACCATGAATACCATGAATATATTTATAGAAAAGGCATAGTTAAGCTACATTATGACAGTTTTTCTCTTTTACAAAATACCTTTATAAATTTATAATTGAATATGTACAAAAGAATTTTATTGAAGTCAAATTTGTTATACTCTGCTTCAAATTAGATCTCTTTATGATTCACTCTATATTTTGGCTGAGTGTGAACACAAAAAAAGCAAAACCAAAAATAAAAAAGGTGTCCACTGCACAGGGGTTCTGAGCATCACATCCGACCTACAAAACAAATCCCCTCAAAAAAATAAATATAAAATATAACATAAAAGAAGCCAATCATGAACATTGCTGCCAAAGAAAAAACATGAAAACAAAAGATGAACCTAGTGGCAATACAAAGAATTTTATATTAACAATTCTTGTCCTTTCCCCTCACTGACAGTACTTGTTTCATTTGTTCTTTCCTGCTATCATCAATCAGTTAAGTGCCACACATGATATATGCTTAGGCAATCATGTATCTTTTGATACATGACTGACGAATCAGAAGATTTTTCCTGTGGTTGTTGCCATTTCTTTCTGCGGCTATAGAACCCAGTCTGTTCTGCTATTCAACCCATAGCTAGGAAGAGAAGGAATTGATTCATACCTTTCCCAAGGGTATTTGTGCATAAGTGAATATAACAAACTCAACTATCATTCAAAATCTACCTTCTGAGTTCTCATTCTGTGCCAATATCCATTACACGATAACACACATCCTCCTATCATACACATGTTTATAATAAGTAGCAGAATTTTATTAGATCTTTGAAGTCTAAATGTGTTGTGGCATTATTAGGGCCAGAAATAAAGACACAAAGAGGAATTGCGTTAAACATATATATTAACAGAAACAGTAATACAAACATATACAAATGAGTGTTGCAGCAAGAATGGTCGGTCAGACTGTCAAAGCTAACTGCTGGAAACTTCCCTCTCCAAAAGGCAGTACCTGCTCCTATTTATAGCTAGGAGAGTCCATGCATGTATGGGTAAATTACCATAATATTTTTCACTAAAAGATTTTCCCATTTCAATTATTCTATTCACACTGTTTTATTCAGTGTAAACAATTTGATCTCCCAAAGTAACGTGATGAACTTTTCAAACCCAATGTCTTCAGTTCTATACATTTTTATAGCAGAATTTTTAGTAATGGTGCAAAGATTCTGATAAATAAAATGAACTAAAATAAGTTTTGATACATTTTGTTTTCATCACACATTGCTTTATTGTGCAAATCATTTCTTTAAAATTAGTTTTAAAAGCAGTGGTGGCTCTAGGTCATCAATGTTTGTCGGGCTCATTACAATCTTTAACAAAATATGCTATTGGTATAACTTAGATGCTAAAATGATTCCTTTACTCTAGCTAAAATATATAATTTTTAAGAATTTCTGTGCATGAAATTACAAAAAAATACATTTTGGTGTTTTAATATTAATTGTAATAATTCTATAAAAATAAATATTTATTTTTAAAAACAATTCCTCATGTAGAAAAAAAAGAAAAAAAAAGAGTGAGTTGAAATAAAAAAAAAAGTGTTCTTGGAAAAATAGGGCATACAAGACATTAGTGATTTTTAAAGACTATTTATAAAATTATGATAGGGCTCATATCTACACAGTCCGACTAACCACGTTAATTTTATTTCATTCTTTTTTTAATTTCTTTCTTTCTTATGAACAATATCGACAAAATGTATTTTGGTCAATATTTTGAAACACAATGTTAAAACAATTAATTTTGGATTCAGCTATAAACAAGAATGAAAACAATGCACTTCAAAAAAATTTTGTTGCTTTGAAATAGATATACTTAAATGTTGACTTACTCAGGCTAAGCCCGAAAAGCCCAAACTCCGGAATCACCACTGTTTAAAAGTGTATCTAGTTGCTCTCAATTTTAGATAAAGGTGATACTGAGAGGTAATAATTGTAATTTTTTTCTATGATATATAAACTTAGAATTTTCAGTTATCAAATATATAAGTTAAACAGTTGTGCTACTAACAAAATCTTCATCTGATAATGATACTGGAACCAGGAAAAGTTTTAGGATTGAAATATTATTTTCTAATGACAAGATAGATTTGACAACATTTCCTTAAAATTCCATTTCATATATTCTGCATTCTGCACTTTATATACATAACCTGTCAACTTATGTTCATGGATTTACTGTTAATAATGCAAACCTTATTTTGCTTTTCTTTTTTCATTAATTAACTATATGGCATTGTTGAGGGACTTGGTCAATTTTATTTAGAATACCTTATAGAATATTTTCCCCCTTCATGAAATCAACCATTTACTATTAACAAGGTGACTCTCTTACTTTTTAATTAATCAACTACATGTCATTGATGTGGCACTTGATATCTTTTACTTAGAATACTTCCTAAAATATTTTCCTCCTTCATGAAATCAGCCTTTCATTGGTAACAATGTCAACCCCCATGGAATTGTTGAGGCAGTATTTATTTTTTACTTAGATTACCTACTTGCATATTTTCCTTCCTAAAATCAATCTTTTCCTGTTAACAATCTAAACCCATTTATTCTTAATTAATCAACTAAATGTCATTGTTGTGGCACTTGGTATCTTAGAATACCCCATGAGATTATTTTCCTCCATCATGAAATCAACCTTTTACTGTTAACAATATGAACCCTTTTTTTTTAATTAATCAGCAATATGTCATTGTTGAGGCACTTGGTATCTTTTACTTAGAATACCTCCTAGAATATTTTCTTCCTACATGAAATCCACCTGTTGCTGTTAACAAAGGGAATTCATTTTTATAATTAATCAATTCAATGTCATTGTTGATGTTAAATATAAAGAATTAAGACTACAACACTTCGGTATACGGAGAGACGCTTTATTTATCAGTCTTCGTTCCCCTATATAATAAACAAGTATGGCCGTCGCTTCACTTCCGGTCCCAGCAAGTACCCTTTTCCCACGAGAGTATCAAGGGAGGTAACTTCCATGATTTAACAGTTCTTCCCCCTTTTTCTTTTCATTTCTGTAGGGCATAAGTTCTGTAAAAGAAAATAGGAAAGTGTAACAACATTAAACAGAGGATTCCTTCGGCTCAGATATGAACCCCAGGATCTTAAATGAAGGCACTCCTTTCTTTGTCAAGGAGTCAGCAATTTGTGTGTCAGTTGGTACCCAAGAGATCTCTGCAATTTCTTTTCTTTCAAGCATCTCTCTCAAAATAACCATCTCTATGCGAAGCCTCTTGTCCAAAATTTGGGTTGAGGAATGTGCAGAATCATAGAGACAGGAATTGTCTGTTTGCAAAAGATTTTTATATTGTCAATATTGTCTTTCACTTGCAATATTTCTAACAGCAATTTTCTATAAAAAATACAGGCCTCTGCCATGTCAACCATGGCTAGAGTCTCTGCAGCTAGAGTACTTTTGACAACTCTTCTAACACGCTTGGATTGCCAAGCAATAGGCATATACTTGTCATTGCTTCCAACCAGAAAGATTATATAGCCTCCTTGTGAACCCCCATCAGTTAAATTGCCAAAAGAGGCATCACTATATGCAACAATTTTTAGGTGTTTAAGATTTCCTAAATCTGGAATATCTGTATGAGATTTTTCTTTTTTTGCTTTTTTTACCACTCTGTTAGCCTGTTTTAGACACTCTACATTCTCTTGTTTAAGCATTGAACTTAATTCACTAACATCGTAACTAAGATCAGGTCTAGTTTGGGTGGCTAGCCAATTAAGTTGGCCAATCAATTGTCTGGTTTCAGTTACTTCTGTTGTAGATATTGCCTCTCTCAAATTTCTGCTTCCTTCAACTGGGATACATTTTAATTTTTTTACATATTCATTCTGTCCGAGTTTAATGTTATCCTTGTTCTCCTTTATGCTCAATCCTATGTACTGGAACTCCGAAACTTCTTCAGATTTAATTTTAAACAAGTGACGAAGCCTGTCGATGACCTTGGCCTGAAAAATCTGTGACCCAGCAAAGCAAAAATCATCAACATGAGTTGCAATTATACCATGCAGTTTGTCTCCAAAATACCATGTAAATATGGCTTGATCATATTTTGAGACTACTGCTCCAGACTTCAATAATTCCTCCCTAAGAGTCAGGTACCAGGACCTTGAAGCATCAGATAAACCATATACACACTTAGAAAGCTTCCAAATATATCCAGGAGGAACATTGGCTTCTTTAGGAGGTTCCAAATAGACCAATCGGTCTAACTCTTTACCCTGTAAGAACACTGTTTTAATGTCCATTGACTTGCATGTCCAATGGTTAGATGCCATTATGGCCAAGGCTATACGTAGACCTTCCTTGGAGCATGTTGGAGAATCATTTCTTATATTACCAGCATCCCTGTCCTGAAAGCCTCTAGCCACAAGTCTAGCCTTACAAACTTTGTTGTTTACATTTTTATGAGTGTAAACCCATCTTGTAGATATTCTGGGTTGGCCTTGGTCAGATACTTGGGTGTAGACTTTATTTTTGATCCAGCTTTGGAGTTCATTCTCTCTTGCTGTTTCCAGGTCACAATCCAAAGAGGAAATCATTATGTTTTCTTCGTCACGAAAGGTATGTTCATCATCACTTGTTGGTCTAATTTCACATGCTTTCCATTCTCTTACTCCATGCTCAAAGTCTAGCCAAAATGGTTCACCCTGTTCCATAGCCACATTGATTAAATGCTTGTTCTTGCCTGTGGCTTTGCCTGCCCTACTTATGACATTCAATTTTTTCCATTCCGAATCATCATCATTGGCAAGTTTGCACTCAATTGTTTGTCCTGGTTTGGGAAGCTCAATTTTTTCTTTGATTGGAGTTTTGTTTGGGTAGCCCATTTCTCACAGTTTGATGTTGTTCAACATGATCATTTAGGGTCCCTAATTCTTCTTCTACATTGTTCTCTCCAAAAATTGAAATGTTTGAAGTTTCTTTAGGTCCAACTTGTGAAGTAGTGGGTTCAACCATGGATTCACTTTCAAAGGAATTTTGATATCCTTCTGGATGAGGCACTAGACGACAAGGGTGCACTCTTACATATGTGCCCCCATGTTTAACAAGAACCTGTTTGTGCTCCCACCCTATAACAGTTCCTGGACCAAGCCATCTATCACAGAGATTTCTCTTATAAAAAACAACATCACCATTTTTGTATGACTGAGTTATACTTGTTCTCACTTGATGTTGAAGTGCACGTCTTAATTTTTCCGAAGACTCGCACATTATAAACTGCTTTCTAGCAGCATGCATAGCATTGAGGTTACTGGCAACAACCTCACTGGTGGAGACACCTTCTAATGCAGGGAGTTTGTCAATCAGAAAGGAGGGTAGGTTGGGATTCCTACCAAAAACAAGTTGGTTGGGACTAAATCCGTGAACACTGTGCAGTGTATTTTTGGCACTTATAGCCCATGCTAGTGCTATTTCAAAGCTACAATGTGTGTCCTCTAGAGTCTTCTTCACCATTTCTCCCAATATCCCATTATGTTGTTCATTTAACCCGTTACTCCATGGGCTTTCAGCAGCAGTAGTATGCACAACAATATTTAAATTCTGTGCCATGTCCCGAAATGAATGGTTGTTGAATTCCCTGCCATTATCAGTCAAGATAGCTTCTGGAGTTCCAAAATATGCTATCCAGTGCTTAAATATAGCACTGATAATGTCAGAACTCTCTTTACTAGAAATCCTGACTCCGACACTGTATCTAGTCGCATGGTCAACCAGGTGCAGAACTTTGTTACCACTTATTTCTTTGATGTCCATGGCAACATTTTCATTAAAATATGATCCTAATGTAAATCCAACAATAGGTTTAGGTTCAGTCTTTTTGTATCGAATGCATACTTCACAGGAACTTGGGAGTGTTTGCAAAATTTTGATAAATTCAGGATCAGTCACTCCTGCATTTTTAACTAAGTCACATAATTTCTTACCACTGGGATGACTAAATTGTCTATGTAACTTTGTTGCAATTTTAATTTTTTCTGTCGTATTTTTAGAGGAGATTTCTTTAATAAAAAGTATGTGTTTGAACTTACGTTTGTCCGGTAGAGGTTTGGTAGTAGGAATGTCCAGACGATGTGCATCTCAATGGAATTTTCTTTTTTAATATCGTAACACTGTCATTCTCAAAGTTGAGGCAAGTCCCGGCTCTTTTCATGGCGTCTTTGCTCAAGAGAAGTGGGATGTCAGAGTCCACAACATCTGTGATAATACGGACTTCAATATCAGCGACAACACATGGTAGAATCACTTTGTAGAGTGAGTTCAGTTTATTTCCATCGCCGAATTTAAAGGTTCTCACTCCTTTTTTTTTTTTACTATTTTTTTCTTTTGTGCATCCGTTAATGTTTCAAGAAAACATTTGTACCATTTTGTTCCACAAACGGTGCTGGATGCACCACTATCTAGAACAGCGGAGCCAAGTGTCTCACCCAAAAGAGTGTCACCGCTGTTCTCGCGTTTTTGCTGACTCATAAGAACAACATTAGCTACAGAAAGATACTTCTCGTTTTTACCGCCATGTTTATCCCTGCTACTGTCAATGTAAGGACAGTCATAAGACCAGTGAAACTTGCAGCCACACTTAAAACATACAGTAGTGTTGCCTGCGGGGCCTAGTGGGTTTAATTTCTTTTTGTCAGTGGAGCGTATTTTATTGTCCTGTCGTCTTCCACCCCAGTTTATTTTTCCTCACCAACTATTGAAACGCAAACCACCTCGATATGAGGAGCAACCATAATATACTTCAGTAGGGTCCATTTGGTTATTTTCTGCATAGTTAATAATATCCACTCCTTCTTCACCACGACAGGTGAAGTGTTGGGTGATGAAGCGTCAGAGGAATGTTTATGCATAATCTTCCGTAATTGTCCTGACATGGAAGATAGCGTTAACTCACCGACAGTAGCCTTGACCAATTTTTCATTATCCGGGATGAGGTTGGCACTGTTTAGTGCTCTAAAGGCAAGTACAGGTTCTGGTAAAAGAATGTTAAAGTCTTTTAATTTGGCAACATGTCGGCCAAAGTCAATAAGAAAGTCATCCACTGAAGTCTCAGGCGGTCTCCGATATCCTTCAAATGTTTCGTATGCCAGAAAGGCAGACTGGTTTATGTCTTCCAGAAAAAGTGTATCCAGTTTTTCATACAAATTTTTCATTCCATCCTCAGAATTAAGAACCGCAATATCCAACTCCAAAATAGTTTCTCTGGCTTTTCCTTCCAATGATAAAAATACTATGGGGGCGCGTTTCGTTTTATCCAGTGATGTCGCCATCTCCCAAATCTGCATCTCTTTCTTCCATGTACTGTATTTATCCTTAAGTAATGTGGGTGGAGAAAAATACTTTGAAGCCGTAGTGTCGTTTAGCTCTGCTACCAATGTTAAATATAAAGAATTAAGACTACAACACTTCGGTATACGGAGAGACGCTTTATTTATCAGTCTTCGTTCCCCTATATAATAAACAAGTATGGCCGTCGCTTCACTTCCGGTCCCAGCAAGTACCCTTTTCCCACGAGAGTATCAAGGGAGGTAACTTCCATGATTTAATAGTTGAGATACTTGGTATCCTTTACTTAGAATCTGTACTTTAATATTTTCCTTCCTAAAATCAACCTTTTCCTGTTAACAATGTGAACCATTTATTCTTAATTAATCAACTACAGAGTACAATTTTTAATTTCGCACTTGCACATTTTTTGTTTTTGATTTTGTTGACTGCACTGTATAGTAAAGTCAATTGGGCATCATCTATGAGAAAAAGAGCACCATGATGCAATTCACTCCACCAGAAATTTGGAAATGGTATGCTGTACAGCTTGGCATTCATGCTGGGAGGTCCAATATGAAAATTTCAGAGTGTTTAGGTTTTCAATCTGGGGACAGTGTAGAGAATGCTGTGTCCCCAAAAAATGTACCAAGAGTGATAAAAAACAAATATCCAGTCAACATCATGGTGTTTGGAGTGATCACTAGTGATGGCAATGTTATGCCTCCATTCATCTTCCCACTGGGCCTCAGACTCAACATGGAGGCCTACATCAGGTGCCTTGAAGAGGTAGTGCTGCCCGGGGTCAAGATGATGACTGCTGGTAGAACCTATGTCTGGCAACAGGACTCTGCACCATGCCACACAAGCAGGAGAAACCAGTCATGGCTGTCAGACAATCTCTGCAATCATGTCACCCCTTACATCTGGCCACCTAACTCCCCAGACTGCAATCCCTTTGATTATTATGTGTGGGATGTAGTTTAGTGAGAGACCAACAAAACTCCTTGTAATACCAAAGATGAACTGAAGGCAAGGATTATGGCAGCATTGACCAACTTAAACAAGGAGACCGTCCAGAAGAGTTGCAGGAGATTCTAAAGTTGTCTGGAGGTTGTGGTTGAAGCCAATGGCGATTTTATTGAATACATTTACTCTTTATTATTTCAAGATATTTATGTGTAATCTTCATAAATATATCATAAAATGAGATGTCATTGTTATTGTCATTTTTGCATAATTTAGACAACAATTTATACATCATACTCTGTACATGGCATTGTTGTGATACTTGGTATCTTTTATTTAGTATATTTGCTTGAATATTTTCTTCCTTCATGAAATTAACCACCTTATTTTTAAGTAATCAACTACATGGCATTGTTGAAGCACTAGTTGTCTTTGTACATAGAATACCTACTTGCATATTTTCCTTCCTAAAATCAATCTTTTCCTGTTAACAATCTTAATTTATTCTTAATTAATCAACTAAATGTCATTGTTGTGGCACTTGGTATCTTTTACTAAGAATACCTCATCAAATCAACCTTTTACTGTTAACAATATGAATCTTTTTCTTAATCAGTGATATGTCATTGTTGAGGCACTTGGTATCATTTACTTAGAATACCTCTTAGAATATTTTCCTCCTTAATGAAAACAAGCATTTACTGTTAACAATGGAGTGTATAAGGTAAGGAAAAGGCTTAGACGCAAGTTATAATGATACCAATATATATTATTAGAAAAATTAATATAGACATTGTCTTCCTCTACACAAAATGTGTAGTGTGACAAACCAGATGAGTCCATTGTTGACACAGGTAACAGGTATCAATTTCATCAGAATTGGTCACTGGTTCCGTGACTGGAGCTGTTTTTTTTGGACTAGGTGCAGGTCTCAGGTCCTTGTGTGAGTGTGTGTCTCCTATGCTGGTACCTTTGTGTCTCTGAACCTCAATAGCTGTCATGTTGTTTTCTACTTCTGCAACCTTTTTCACTAATCCAACAATGGCATTGTATATTTTACTTAGAATACCTCCTTGAATATTTTTTCCTACATAAAATCAATCTATTACTGTTAACAATATGAACCCTTTTTTCCTTAATTAATCAGTAGCATAAGATTGTTGAGGCACTTGCTATCTTTTACTTACAATACTCCCAATTACTATTTCATGAAATCAACTTTTAGTATTAATCTTGTGAACTTTTTTAATTAATCAGCTACATGGTATTTTTGAGGCAGTTGGTATCTTTTAGAATAAAAAATGAAATCATCACATTTTACTGTTAACAGTGAGAACCCCTTTGTTTTAAAATTATTCAGCTAGAATATTTTCCTCCTTCATAAAATCAACCTTTTACTGTTAACAATGTAAACCTTTTTTTTACAATTATAGGTACCTCCACAGAAACCTGAGTTTTGAAATTAATTTTTAAAATGAAAAATCCTTCTTGAAGCTTTTATTTTAGTTTGAATTTCAAAATTAAATTTACTATAGTTATCACTCTTATTTTTTGATAATGTTGTGTATGGACATTCATATTTACAAAAATTGGCACTTTTATACACAAAAAAATTAAAAACTCTGTTTAAAATATTGGGGGTTGCTGAATTGTAGTAAGCTTTTCCATTTATGATTAGTAAATATAGTTTTTACTTAACTATATCACATAACCAGTACAAATTAATATAGGGATTGAAAAGATTTAAAACTTTATAAATTATTCTAATTAAAATTTTGAAAACATTAAAACAATTCTTGTAAAAGTCCATTATTCATTGAAAAATAATTTTTTCTTAAGACAATAGTGCTCATAATATATCTTATTCATAAAAAGCACTTGAAAGCTTTTCAAATTAAATAATGCCTTAGTTTTATTGCATTTTTTATTTTACAATTAAAAGCAGATTTTTGGTAACTGGGGGTGCTGTTTTATAAAAAAATATTGATGATGAAATTCTTCAAGTAGTTCTGCATATAACTAATATAAACATTAAACGGTACAAAAATTAATTTCTCAAAATTTATTAAAATTAAATAAATTGGGAGTAACAAATGTGAAAAAACAAGATTTTCTAAAAAACAAAGATTTATAAAATAATTTCATCTTTTACTGTTAATGCAAACTTTTTTTAATTAATCAACTACAAGGTATTGTTGTGGCACTTTTGTTGTGGCATTGTGGGCTAAGATCACTGTTAGATTGGCTGACCATTTAGATCTTGCTCTCACTTCTTGAAGACGATTCAGACACAGCTGATTGAAAACTGCTGAGTCCACTAAAACATGTTGATCTCCATTCTACCCTCTCCAAGGCTAAGCGCTTGAGGGTGTTATATATATATATATATATATATATATATATATATATATATATATATATATATACACACACACCCACACACAAAATCCTTTTGGGATTTTTTAAATACTAATGTTCACCCAGTACGAGGCACAAGAGCCTCTCAAGTTAGAGGGTTACTGTGTGGTGTTGTATAAGTGTAAGAAAAGGCAAGAAGTGAAGTTTATGGGGTTATGCACGAAAGATAATGGTTAATCTTAGACTGGCAGAGCTCAAGATTGAAGTGATTGGAAAAACATCCTGCCCCGAGTCTGTTCCACAAAATAGTAGTTCTTGGGAAGAATCTGATTGAGTGGAACTTACCACTTACTAATGGAATATGATAGGAATGGGAATGATTCACCCTTGTGCATGTGGCTTGATAGGTCCCTGTTGTGAAGGTCAGGGTTGGTGGGACTAAAGAATGTAGCTTGTCATACTATGGAAATAATGATAGAGAGCAGTGAGAGGCTTACAACATTTAATCTGTGGGAAATGGGTTGTAAGGTGAAAAATAATTCATCCACAAGGTCACATAGACATTTTTGAACTCAAGACAAGTGAGTGAGGACTGGGCAGCTCCAGCCCAGATACGAGAGCACTACTCCATTTTTGGTCTGATCTGTCTTGTAAAGATAGAATATAGCAGGTGGAGTCAAATACTTATACAATGAATCAACCATTTTTACATCATCTTTAGCAATGGATTGTATATATGAGTTCTACTTAAGGTCTGGGGAGAGCTTGAGTCCCAATAGACATTCAAAGTAAGGAGCCTCCTTGAGAGAAGACCCATCCATCATGATAGATGAAAGTTCAATGTCTGCTTGGTAGTGGTAGAACATTACTAGTTTGACTTTGATTGTATTGATTTTTAGAAACCAGTTCTTCTCCCATTAAGCCAGAACTAGGTCAGAAGAGAGATGAGCTGCTAGGTTCTGGTCTTCCAGATATTTGGTAGAACATCTATAAACAGTTGTATCATCTGCATAGATGCTCACTAAGAATCGGTGTATGTTCTTAGGCAAATTATTAATATACAGTAGAGAGTAGGACCGAGGAGAAAAACCTGAGGAACACTGGCATTGTCCTGATAGGCTTCTGGTGACTGGCCATTAACAACAACCTTCAGGAACCTATCTGTTAGAAAGAACTTAATAATTGAGAAAGCCCTCCATAACTGAAGAGTTTATATACCAGCAGGATGTCACAGCTTGTTAAAGGCCTTTTTTTATATCTCTTGATGAATTTATTGCCTAGTATTTTGCTGATTTTGTAAGTAATGACAGTTAAGATATCAACTGTGGATCAAGCAGGGCAAAATCTATACTGGTTATTGCTGAGCAGGTTGTTGCTTTTGAGGTGTTCAACAACCTTCTTGTTGATTGTAGATTCAAAGAGTTTCCTGAGGTATGAGCACTCACTCGCATTCTTAAAATTAGGGCATACACTTGACATCTTCCATAGACTTTGAAAACATCTCTCCTTCAGGCAGCAGTTGAACAATTTTGCCTGTATTGGAGATTACTCTGAGCTGATATTCTTAAGAACAACCACTGTGATTTTGTCCAAACTGGTGGCCTTCTTAGAATTTAGGCTTTTGCCAAATCTGGAAACTTTCTGTGCTATGATAGAGACATTACAAAAATTGTTCTCTGTGAGCATGGGTGGGGGCATATAAGGGATGGTCCTTATCATCTAACATAGAGTTAGAAGCAAAGTTTACTGCAGAGAACCTTACCTTGTCATAAGAGGATGTAATAACTTCAGAGCTATTTATGATAGTAGGCACAGATGCTTTGCCTCTATTGAGAATTTTGTTTCAGATATAGGCAATCATAGTTCTGCAAAGCTTCTTGTCGTTTGTTGCTCATTGTTATTAGTCATACTTTCTCCTTCATGATTCCTATTTGTTTTTGTGGTGCTTGTTTCCTCCTGTTATTTGCTCAAAACTTTGTTGGTTTTGTCTTGACTTTTATTTGTCCTGTGAGAATTAAATTTACCAAGTATTCTTTTCTCATGTGTCTCCCCACAACCAAATATTAAATGTCTCTTTCTTATTTTTAGCAGCAGTTTCTTCTTCATTTTTTAATTGCTGCATCACATCCTTCTAACAATAAGAATTTATAATTGACAAGGAATTGTAGCTGTTGTGATTTAAACACATTTTTCCTGAGCTGTTGATATTCAATAGAGAAAGATAGTTTTGTTTATTTTATCAAACACAGACTCCATCATTTAATGGACTGAATTTTCTTTTTTGACAAACTGAAAGGTTCTCAAGTGATTAACAAGAGGTTTCATGTGACCTTTCAATTCTGAGGTTATTGTTTCATAAAAAAAGCCATCTCCTCTGTATAACATTGTTTCTACTACTAGCAATTGCCATACATCTGATCATGGTATTGATTCTTTAATTTTTGCCATTTGTAAAATTAAAAAAATTCATATAAGTATATCTAAAGTAATTGGTATAAGTCTTTTTATTTCTTTCTGAATCCAGAAAAACTATTTCTCGTAATATGTTTCACTGAGCCATTGGGATTTTGAAGGTCTGACCTAATCATATGGAATGTCATTATTTCATTTCCTGCTTTTAGCATTCCTTTTGCTTTCCTTTGTATTTGACAACCTGAAAAAAGTAGTTGTAATCTTCTGGACCACTGTATCTACCTATGACATGAGATGAATTTAATCTTTCTGGTGGTAAGAACATGGAAAAAAGATTTTATCTCCCAATGTTATGAAATCACTCAAAATCATTTAGCATTGGGATTTATATGGATTTTGTGTTAAGCTCTGATATTTTACAATGATTTTTTAATGTGCACATTTGTAAAAGGTTCTAGAGGTGCTACAGAAAAGTTGCTTCCCAGTATATTGTAGATCTTGTTTTCCAAACAGATAAGATGTGTATATTTTATATATATATATATATATATATATATTGAAGTCATTTTTTATCAAATTTTCAATATTATAATTAAAATATTGATTTCATATGTTAAATGATACTTATTTATTTTCTTTATTTAAATGCTATGTCCCTTCAGGGCACAAGTGTTCGTGGATCTCTACAATTACTTTTTCTTTAAAATGTATGAATAGCCATACCGTTATATTTTTTATTAGTGTTTACACAATACAAGGCCCAAGAGCCACTCAAGGTAGAGCTTATTGTTAGGGTGTACATTGAAGGAGCAAGAGGTGCATATTATGAGGGTATGTAGGATAGATAACAGTTGACTCTTGACTTGAAGAAGATTGTAGTGATCAGAGAAGCATTCTCTCAGGAGTCTATTCCCTAATGTAACAGTTCTGCGGAAGAAGCTCCATAAAAGGAACTTCCTCATCACCAATGGCATATGAAGAGAATGAGGTTGAGTCAACGCATAGTATGTGGTATGGCAAGTCCTATCTGTGAAGGTCTGGACAGGTGGAATCAAAGATTATATTTTGCCCAAACATTTGCCATGAAAATAACAATACAGTAGCAAGAGGCTAGCAATGTCTTTAAAAAATGGTTGAAAACAATTCATCACCCACAATGCCTTACAAATACTTTTGAACTCTGTCAAGGCTGGAAAATAAGGATTGGGCAGCTCCAGCTTAGATTTGGCAGTAACACTCCATTTTTGTCTGATCTGGTTCTTATAAAAATAGAGCATGGCAGAAGGAGTCAAGTACTTTCTGGAATGATATAGGGAATCAACCATTTTTCCAGCATTTTTAGCAATGTATCATATATACAAGTTCCACTTGAGATTTGGTGCATGTTTGAGTCCCAATATTTTTTAGGAAACATAGTGGAGTGGTTTCCCTATTACCTTCTGCTAACTTTATATTAGACAACATTATTTACTTGGATTTTTTCATTCATTTTTTTTTAAATATTACTTAACAATATCCCTATTTATAACTTTCTTGATTTATTTTTTGTAAATACAATGGCAAAATAAATATTCATACTCTGTTTTAACACAACTAAATTTTAACAGGTAATTTAGAATTTAACTTTTTTTTAATGTATTCACACTGCTTCATTATTAGTTTTATTAATTTAAAATGTTTGATGATGATGTTCAAAATTAGTATTTATATGTTGCAATTTAAATAGCAATTTGAGAAATGTGAAATATACAAATTTAGGTAAAAAAACAGATTCTTCTAATCATAATAAACAATCTTAATGAAAGAATATTATAAAAGAAAATTTAATTTTAATCTTCAGTTTCAAAATTGTGGTATATAAAAAGAAAAAGTAATACTAGAAAAATAACTCACATATATTAATTTTTGTAACTTTTGAACTTGGTTAAAATCATTTAAGAGCTGTTAGATTACTAGTTGATTTTTTTTTTTTTATTTCTCCATATAGATGTGATTTTTTTCTATATCACCTGCATTTTACATATATATGATATATGAAGAGAGTGATTATATACTTTTAGTAAGTTGACAACTTGTCATTTTTCTCTTATTTTTGTTAGATATTATTTTTTATGTGTTTTATTTTTTTAAACAGAGGTTCAAGAGAGTCCCTTTCATCTCGTAGTCACCGTGGTGACAGAACCGAACGAGCAGATCGTAGCTCAGAATCACATGAAGAACGATCTGACAGACATCGGGATGTAGAACGCCGAAGAGGACGGACAGGTTCAGAATCAGATCATTATCAAGATCCTGTTCAGAATAACCAAGTGGATTATCATGAAAAAGATGGCAGAATTAGCCGAGAGTCTCGTCAAAAGGAATCTTATGATGAGGAACAATGGAAAAGTACAGACACTCCTACAGGTCACCATGGGCGTCGAAACACTGCACGGCATCAAAGAGAGCATCAGCGTGGAGATGTGAGTAAAGATTTAGGAAGAGAACATTTATCAGATTCAATTAGAGATTTACCTAACAAAAGAGATCATAGTAGAGAGCATAGAGAACACCGTGGAGAATTACAAAGAGAATTATCCAGGGATAACCAAAGGGAATTACAGCGAGAACATAGGGATCACATAACTGAAATGAAAGAGCGGCGGTCTCCTAGTCGAGATCGTGAACGGACACGTGGTACGAAAGTGGATAAATATAGTCCATATATTACAGATCATTCATCAATTCAGGTTGTGGATACTGACCATGATATCAGTAGAGATGTATCTGAAATTGATCATAGGATTGAAACTGATAGATATTTTGATAGAAAACAACATTTAGATCCAAATTCAGCTGCAAATAAAAGTTCTAGGACTAACCGACGTAAAGTTGAAAGCATGTTACGAAATGATTCTTTGAGTTCTGATCCGTCTGACTGCGTCAGGCCGCCCCCACCAAAGCCCCACAAACATAAGAAAGGAAAGAAGCAGCGACAACAGTCCATCAGTAGTTCTGACGATGAAATCAGATCAACACCAGAGTGTTCTAGCTGTGAAGAACCTGATATGGAAAGTGAAAGCGTTAGTGAAAAAGGTTTGTAATTTGGTTGCTTCATTAAATATTGTTGAAATGGTATTGCTGATTAAATACACTTCTCTATGTACCTGTGTGCATATGTGTGTATGTAGTTATACTTTTATTTGCATTTTTGTTTTACATGAAGTGTGTTTCTTACTAAACCCTCTGTTGTATTGGTTATAATATTCTGTGATTAGTTTTTCCTTTTAGCAGTTAAAAACTAAAAGCATTTAGAATATTGTTTATATTTTTAAAAGAAATATTGTAAAAATTATTACTATAATTAGTAAAATAATGATGAAAAAGTGAATATTTGTTTAATTTACTAAAATATAGGTAATGTAATTATTAAAATTTAGCTTATAGCTTTTAACATGTTAATGCCCACCATCCTATTTTTGGGGGATATATGGGAGCATTAATTATAGATAATTATATCTAAGTTTATAAAGACACTCATCATAAATTACATTTTTTTTCTTATGAAATGATTTGGTAAAGGATTTAAAACTTAATATGAACATTTTATAGAATTATATTTTCAAGAATTTTAAGCTCATCATAAATTAATCTTCATTACTGTATCAAGAATATTTAAGTATAAAAGTATATTTTAACATTTCTAAAAGTAAGATATCTATGTTAGGATACAAAACAGAGCAGATATGCATATTTTTCTAACAAGATTTCTCAAATATTCAGGCTGGTAGATGCAAATAAATAAATATACTGTTTAATAAGTAAATAAAAGCAGAGCATCTACTCAAATATGAGTATCCATTTAAAAAAATAACATTTAAACAAATAAATTATATAAAATTAAGTGATTTTATTTTTAACTATTATTTTGTTATTACTCTAAACCTTATTTTTAGTAGACATACCATATTTTAAATAGTGCGAATTATGTCTACTGGCATTTGAGAGACTTAATAAAGAGCACATTTTCCTTATTGTCTCTCAAATGTACAGGCTAATAGACGTAATTCATGCTGCTTATTCATACATGCATATCCACTAAAAATATAATTTGGAGAAATATATATATATAAGAGACAAAAGTGAAACTTTTATTTACCAACACGTTTCATTCCGTGAGGGATTTTATCAAGGTATCTCAACATTTACTTTGATAAAGTCCCTTGTGGTCAAAATGTGTTGGCAAAGATAAGTTTTTCTTTTGTCTTTATTTATATTAGCTTTACAGAGATATTTTATTTATATCTACATTTTGCACACACACACACACAGAGAAATGAAAACAATTTTAAACAAAGGTAAAATTATAATCATAATTCATCTTGATTTTTATAGGAGGGGGTTATGAATATTAAATATGTGCTGGTTTTAATCATAAGTCAAGTCTAGCCTTGAACTTACAGCATTAATGACAGTAGTCAGAAAAAATTAAAACTGATGCAAGCATTATTAGTTATAGAAAAAAAACTAAATTGAACTAAATCTTTTTATTTCGCAATATATGATTTGGAAGAGCCACACATAAAAACTTCTATTTCTTTCAATTTGTCATTTACTTCTTAAGTTTAAAGATTCATAATATGAGAAGATGAGTTATGTAAAATTGAATTTGATAAAAGCCTGTATTAAGTCTATGTAAAAATTCCTGTATTCATATATGCACTTGCACATACATGCACACACTTCAAATGTACATGTGATATTTCCATGGAAGTTGATAACTGTTATTTCTTTAATGAAATTTCCTTAAATGTCTTAGTAAAAGAAATCCTGACCTTCTTTGATGTACTTCAGTGTAATGTGGGTTTATATAATGTGGGTTTTTCTGCAATAACTTATGATTTTGGTCCTAGGCTCTTATTAGTTTTGCTTTAATACATAAAGCATATTTCTTTAAAATATTAAATATTAGGTGCTTGTCCTAAGATTTGTAATCTTTCCAAAAACTAGACATAGGTGAAAAATAATGAAGAATGGTAGAAAGCAACTATATAGAAGTAATAATTCATGTTTAACTTTAGATTTTGAAAATAGAGAAAATGGGCCTTATTCTAAAATAATTGTTAAGCAAAAGTGTCAAAATGCAAACACAAAAATATTTCAAAAGTGATAAATACAATAAGTGGGGAATAGATATAATTACAGTCATTTCCTTTTCATTTGTAAATTGATATTCATAGTTGAAAGTAGAATCCCCAATTTAATGCTGTTTTACCAACAATTTATACTTTTTATCTGACAATTCCTGTACTCTTGAAGTCACTGTACCAGTGTTTTTGTTTTTATAATAAAATGAGTAATTGTAAATGATTTTTTTCAATTAAATATCTGAGTAAAATAATAATTATTTACTTATGTCATTTCTCTATGCACTTGATTGTCCATATGCATATAAGGTAGAAATCATATTAATAGTTAAGTAAATCATTAAGGCAGAATAAAAATTACTCATTCCATTTCCTCTATCTAAAACTTGTTTACATAGTTTGACATAGGTGAGCATAATTTTTTAATTATAAAAGCTGTGTGTATTAAATGATATTTGAAAGCAGTATGGAAACAAAAATCATTATCTTCTAATGTTTCTGTTAAATTAATTTTTAACTGCATTCCACGCTTCTAATTATTTTATATGAAACACTTTTCAAAGTAAGAATATAGAATGAAAAAACAAATGCCCACTAGAATGCACACAAAAGAAAATTCCCATTTGTTTGTGTTAGAATTATGTACTGTTTCATTTTCTCTCAAATATAATCAAAGATCCATTTTCCTAGCTGATTAAAGTGTATTAACTGTTTTGTTTTTTCATCTCAAAGAATTTTTTTTATTTTGAGCCAACACTAATGTAAATAGTGTTAAACAATGCATTCTTTTAGGGTAAGTTTTAAAGAAGATTAATTTAATTTTAAAACTCTCCAATTGACAATGTTGATAATTTTCAACTATTGGTCAAAAATAGAGATAATGGAAATTTTTATCAAAATCAAATGACATTTTAGTTTAAAGTTAAAATGAGTAACAACTGAACATTTTTAAGAATAACTATTTTCAAAAGAAAAATGCAAACCACCTTTTACAATGTAACTTTAAATATTTCATATAATTAAATTTGAAACCATTAAATCTTTTTTGATATAAGAAGTTTACTTATAAATATTTAGTTCAAGATCTGTTACACATTTTTGATTTTATATATTTTCAACTATTTTTTGTCAATTAAATTTCCCAAACATTTACTTTTACTAAAAAAATGTTAACAATAATACCCATGGAGTTAATTAAAAATAAGCCAAAGATCAACTAATTATCAAATTATTTTTAAACAATAAATTTGTAAAATTTCAATATTTATGAAAAAAAACATTTAAAATTGTTTTAAAAACAATATTATTGCTGAGGATAACTAACAAAAATGTAAATATAAGTGAAGTATCATTTCCTTTATTACTATCAGTCTGTTTAATATTTTTAAAGTGTGTTTTCAGGATTACTTTTCAAAATTCTTTATTATTCTATTCAAATTAGAATTCTTCTCAATAAAATTAATGAAAAATTACTTGTTAATGTGTTACAAAGTATTATAAATTGATGAAATATATCTGATAGGTAGACCATGTTATTAAATAAGATTTGTTGTCAACAGAAAATTGATAGATAAATCAATTTGTTTTAAGGCCAATACATTTTCTGTTTATTATAGTTAAATTTCTTACTGCATATTAGGCCAATCTGTTTGTTAGTGATTCTATTTATTTTGAAACTATATGATGGTTATACATTTTTAAGTTTTAGTTTAAGAAGCAATACTATAAGAAATAATTTATTATATATGTTTATTATAAGAAATATTTAAAATTGTTTCTATAGCATAAAATATAAATATTTTGTATAACAATGTTGCAAAAGAAGCAAATTTAAAGAATTATTTGTTTAATATTGTTACGTAGAATAAATTTATATTAATTCCTGATTTTCTTATTTTCACATTTAAATGTTTTTAAATTTAATTGACAAAAAATAGTTAAAAATATATAAAATCAAAAATGTGTAGCAGATCTTGAACTAAATATTTATAAGTAAACTTCTTATATCAGCTTCCTGCTCTTATAAAAAGGAAATATTTTTTTTTGTTTTATATTATTTTGATAAAATTAGTAAATTTACTGTGAAGAACAGAGCCTTTTAGGGATAATATATGTAATGAACAATGAATCCTTTATTTCTCTGTTCATTTATGGGCTAAAAGTTCCATCTGGAAAATAAGTATTTTTTCAGTATGAATATATTTAGAAATATATAAAAGGAATGAGAATATGAAAATAATTATTTGAACCAGTATATTATACTTTTTACAATAGCTACTTCATTTATTAATATGTTGAAATAATATGTGTTGTAACATCGACTTATGCTAATGTGTAACACTATATAAGTTGGATATGGTATATTTTAAAATATTTTTTTTCATCATCTGGATATGTTTTTACATGATAAATATAAGAATTACTTTTATATATTTGAAAATTAGTTCATAATAAGCTCCAAAAGTTTTGCACATAACACTTTTATGGTACTAAAAAAAAGGGTAAGAAAAAAAACAGGCGCAAAATCAGGTATGAAAGACTATTTTTAATTTTACTTTAATCTTTGTCTGATATGTTTATATCTATCTCTTTTAGCATGTATCAATATTAATTTTCCTTTCATATTTGAAATTATCCTATATCTAAGCTCACACTTTTCTATGTCTGTTGTTACATAATTTTTCATGCTTTTCTTGCTCATTTTTGTATCATTTCATTTTTATTATGCTTGCAAATTATTTGTTAATTTATTTCTTGATTTATTTTTCATTTTTAGAAATTTGATTGCTGTTTTTTGTATCCTGTCTATTTTTTTTATTTTATTAATTTATCCTGTCATTCAAAAGGAAAAGTAAAAAAACAGCACTGAAATCAGAAAACAAACAGAACAACCAATTAATTAAAGCAAAATTCTATATTATATCATTTTTATATCATAAGTTTAATAATACATTATTTACATTATTTGGACTGTTATGTAAATAATGTAAATAATCATAATACCTCAATTTTGGAGATATAGACAGAGCTTAATAATAATTTAAAATAGATGACTCTAACTGCATACAAAATAATTATATAAGTGTACAGTAGTTATGTTTTAAAAGCTGTTGACATATAAGCTACTTTTTTCAATACATAAAGATAAGATTTTTTTAAGTTATATAAAACAACATTATAAGTTGTTATGAAGCCATTGAACCCACTGAAATCCTTAATTTGTCAATAATTGTTTCAAAGCTCACTTTTTATGCTTGTTCAAGTTTGAGTAGAAATAATTACTTGTATAAATGAGCAACTTTATAGTGTATTACCATTCTTTGTTTCTAACAATTTTCTACATTGAAGCAATGTAAATTATATTAAATATAAAAAACATAATTTACAAAATCAATATTTATTTTAAAGAATAAGGAATGAGGAAAATAATGTTTTTAATTATCACCAATAATATGATAGTTTTCTCATAAAATATTGTAAATATTTTATGTATGCTCCAACTAAACAAAATATTAAGGAAGCAAATTGCAATTTCAATATATATACCAAATAAAATGGTATAATCATACAAAAACAATAATATTTTGAGAAATTTTACATTTTTAAAAATACTTAAATAATTTTTTTACTGTTTTATGCCTAGGTTTTTCTTATATGTAATATTATTTTTAATTATAGTTTATTTATATTTTGAGATGTTAAAGATTATTATACATTTTATAAATTTACTTTGAATGTACTAGTAGTATTATTTATAAAAGGGTTATATTAATAACAATCATTTTCTAAGTCATTATTATAAAAAATAAGTAATAGCAACAAAAAAAATAAATACATATATAGTTTTGTATTAATTCATGGAAAGACTAGAAATAACATGGTAGTTATGGGACAAAATTAATTTTAAAATTTTAGTCATAATTTAACTAGATAAAGTTTAAATACTTTAGTTGATGTGTAAAAAATCCATTTAATACATTTTTAGGTCCACTCATTTAATGAATACAAATTCATCTTATTTAATGCTGCATAATTATTAATAAGGTCTTTACAGTCATTATAGTAATAATTAACTATTTTATCTTCTCTTTACAACTTTTAGACTAAAAAAAATATAAAAGTAATTTTAACTTCTTCTCAATTAATCAACATATGCATTTGATTTTATTGGGTAATATAAAATTTGCCTTATTAAAAATAAGGCACTGTTTTTTTTTTTTTTCAACATTTATTGAGCAACATATTTACTGTTTTGTTCCACAACTTTATAATTTCATCTTCTCAAAATCTTTTGTCTTTCTGAGGAAACAGCTGCTAAAGATGCCATTTATAGTCTTATAAGGAATTGAAATTTTCTTGTTAAAAACCACATAGGTTTAATATTTGATGAATATGACCGATGCATCATAGCAAAGCTATAATAATTTTTGTCTGGTCATCAAAGGAACATGTATTCAAGCATTATCCTAACAGAATATTATGCCCATTTTCTTAATTAGTTCTGACTTGGTCTCATTGGTAGCAGTACTTAGTTAAATCAACTGTTTGGATTTCCAGAAGCAGCATATATTAGACAATTTTTCTCTCCAGAATCTATCTTGCATATCATAAGTCTACCATTCGCCCATGCTTAGAATATTGCTGCCACATATGGTCCGGTGCCTCTGCTATTTACTTTGAGCTCCTTGATAAGATCCAAAGAATCTGCAATGTTATTGGTCCTGATATGTCTTTTCTATAAATACTTTCATGACAGTATTTATAGAAAAGACATATCAGGGCCAATGAGCTATTTGTTATGGGACCTAGACTTTATGAATTTAAGCGCAGTACTAGACTAGTGTCAAGATCCCATCAATTTACAGTTGAGCTGGCTAGACGTAGCCATAAGTTCTATGCTAACAGTTTCTTCTCTTGCAATTCTCACTTGTAGAATTCCCTTCCAGCTCCATGCTTTCCAACCAACTTTAATCTGCAAAAATTTAAATACAATATCAATCTCTATCTACTGTCCACCTGATTACTCTCTTCTCTTTCTGTTCATCATTAATGTTTCTGTTCCTAATTCTTCCACGCCCTGTAATCCCTTGTATTTTAGTGCCATTACTGCCTTGCTTGGGGTGATTCCGATTTAAATTAAAAAAATTCCTTTACAATCCAACTATGTATTCAGTATATACACTTTCTTTGGATGAAGAGTGACCTTAGATATGGTTAGTGGTCATTGCTTTGCAATATCTTGCATTTTATATTGTTTTCATATTCTTTCATAATTTGTTTAAAAAAATGGCACATTTAAATATGATCCAATAGGTGTATTTTGCTTAATTTCTATAACATGTCAAAGCAATTCACCTAAATAAAATGGTGCAAATGATTTTCAATACTTGATGTCAATATTTTGAGTATATTGCAGTATTGCTCATATTATATAATGTTGATTGTTCTCTAGTAATATCTTTAACTGCAACCTGTCTACTTAACTGTGGTGTGTTGCTTTGTGTAAAATTTCTAGCACAAAACTTCACAAACCATTTCTAATTCATTCATACATTCATATAAAGTGCACAGTTTTTTTTTCATTTGAGTCATATTTAGTCATTTCAAATTTTAGAAAAAAGCCATATGTCTAAAATATTGTTTGTTATATGCCATCTTCTATGTTTGAACCAGTAAACAAAAATATATCCATTCGACATGCTTATGATAGCTGTTACAATTTGACCAAAAGTAATCTTTTTGAATAAAGTTGAAAGTAAACGTTGCTAATACCATGTAATAATAAAAGCAGAATTAACTTTGGGGGTCAACCTAATATTTGTTGAACACCTTTTTACTGTTACATTTTAGGATTGGTTTTTAAATTTATAAATTAGTAATTAATTTGTTTATTATTAATGAAATACAGTATAAAAATACAATAAAAATATACTTTCATATTGATAGATGAAAAATTAAAATTTATATTTCCATATGATTATTGTGTTAGGTAGATGTTTTTCTTGATTTAAAAATAATTAAAATTTTCATTTTAGTTTGTTATTTCAGTCTCTCTATAAGTTTGACTTAATTAGAATATTTACTAAGCATGTATTTTATCTAATACATTGAGTTAACCTTTGTGGGAAACCTAAAACACTATTTGTGCTGGGTTGTCATGTGTGTGCACAGAAACCAGCTTTTTCCCACTTCTGCTAGTATTTGTAGTTGAATAATAATTTCTTCTTTCTTTATCTAGCTGCTTTCTCTTGGAGTCAGAAAGGTGAGATACAGTGTATGCAGAATAGATAGTTTGCTGTTGTTCTTGTTTTGTTGTTAAACTAGTTATTGATTTCTAATATGACAATGCTGCTATACAATCTGTTCTAGCATGAAAGCATCAACTAGTTTTCAGCTTTTTCAATAATATTCCTGCTACCCAATTTAGTCATCTAATGCATGTTTCAATTTTTTTTATATAAATTTGATGTAAGCATCAATTTATATCTAATACCTTTTCACAGATATTTCTTTTAAAAATAAAAGAGAAATATACATAAAAAACAGCTTCTATCTAAATATCCCCTTGTTTTTAAATATCAATAAAGATTTTAGAAAAATTAAATCAGTTTCTAAAAAGACTTTACATTCAGAAACATTTCTAAAGATTACAAGGAATTTTTTAAAAATTCACAAAGACTAATGCTTAAAAATGAATGATAGTAATTGATGAACATTTATATTAATCTAATGTAGTTAGTGCAAACCATTTATAAAAAGTTTCTATAATTTGAGAAAAAGTCTTTTTTGCCTTCCAGGCAAATTTCATTTTTAGTTGTAGAGGATAAACTATTTTGTAGAGAATAGTAACATATTACATTTTGCATTATTGACAATATGAAGTATTCTATTTATTTTAAATAATGTGTTCATAAATGTTTTATTAATATGTTGAGGATTCTATTATTAAAAGTTTTATAAACTAATACTAATATTATGCAAAATATTTTTTTACATATTTCGTTTTCTACTCAAATGGTAGCAAATTCATATTTTAAATTGGCTTTGTGTTTTTATATGCTTTTTTGTTGTTTTTGTTTGTTTGTTTTTTCAATTACACCTTTCCATTTTTACTTTTAACCTGATTGTTTTTTTATTTTTTAAAATTAATGTAATTTTTGCTCCTATTTTGTATCAACATAATTTTTTATTAGTAATATTAAACAGGAATCGTCTTTTTAAATGTCTTTTCTAAATGTTGTCTACTCATTTGTTCTCAAAATTAAGTTTATGATTAATTTTACAGTCTTTAAGCATCACATCATTTTTTTCACTTATTTTTGATGGGGTGTTTCTTATATATTTTGCAATATTACTATTTAAAAATAAACAATTATCACAAATTGTTTGTTTTATGAAAATAGATTTGCTTTTCATAGTTTATTTGCTTTGCAATGAATTGTATATTAATTGCAATCATCATCTCGTAACTGGTCTTCATTGTTCATGTCAATAACTTTTTAAATCAATTTTAATAATTCTTATGATAATTTGAACTACAAATGTAACCCCATTGATTATTACACTGAGGCCTGTTACATTTTTTTTTTTAAATTGGATATGTCATGTTTTTTAACACCAGATTTTAAAATTTTACTCTAGATGAACACCGTTCCTTTATTAAAGTTTTTAGTATTTATTCATTAATTTATTCTAACTGGCTTGCATAGCTGAAATAAAGATATCTGTCCCTTGGCAATTGCAACCATTTATTAAATCTAATGATTGACTATAAAAATAAAATAAATTGAGTAGCTCTAACTAAAGGAAACAGTTGTACACATTTAAAGATTTCAATTTTCAGTAATAATGGAATGGATTGAACTTGAAATTTATTATGCTGAAAAGAGATAGAACAATGAACACATCTTCATTTGGACTTTTCAAAATCATCTATGTTAAACCTGGGTCTGAAAGTTTAATGTCTATTTGCAAATATCTTAAAGCTTTACTAAAATGCTTTAAAATGTAAAAAAGGCGATATTATTTTGAACTTCAAACCCATTTTGTTAAAGTTTCATAATAACTGTTTTATTGAAATAATTTCAATGAGGTTTATTTTACCATTAATATTATGGAAGAAAAGGAAGAAAAATAGTCTGAGTGTGAGAAAGGATTGGATACTGATTTACATGTATTTTTTATTTTATTTTTTATCTTAATTTGTATTTTTAAAAATCTTCTATAACTTTATTTACAAAATTTAGAGTTATCTCCCCCATAACTAATAAAGAAAGTATTTTTCAATACTTTAATTGCAGAAAGTTCTCTAATACTATATAAGATAGATAAATGACTAGCAATAAGATAATAAAACATTCTGATTGTACTGATATGTTATTTGCTTAATGATTTTAATTTGATTTTTTTTTTTTTTTTTCAGGAATAAATTTAATAAATTTTATTTCAGTATTGGTTTTTAATACTGAAAATTAATTTAATGAAACAAATTGCATAACCCAAATCTTATCAACATATGAAATAAAACTTGATTTTTAGATTTGCTTTGATATTTAAATGCGTTATAAAATAGCAAATGTATTTTATTGCCTGTTTTAAATCTAATTATAAATATTTTGCAAATTTCAATTCAAATAATCTTATTCTTAAAAATAGCTGTTATGCAAGTAGAAAAAATCCTTTATTTTTTCATGAATAATGTATTTATTGCTCACATGATAATTGAACATTAAGTTATAAAATATTTGCGTGCATAGAGAACTTATATTTGATATTTAGATAATATTTATGATGATTACTTAAAAGTATCTGTACAAAATGGGTAATGAATAAGCATTTTATTTAATAAATGAAATTTTTTATCAGATGGCACTAAAAACTAAACATTAAATTGAATTTGTGAGATTTCCAATAATAATAAAATATTAAGATTAAATTTTTTGAACTAGTACATTTGGATATAAATACATAAATTATATATTTTACAGTTTGAAACTGATAAGAAATCAGTTAAGTTTATAAGCAATCAAAAATAGGAAAAGTATTGCACCAAAGAACAAAAAAAATGTTTGATTTACATATCAATTTCATAACTAAGGCTGAAGATTGAATTGGCCAAAATATTGTGATAATAGCAAAAACAGCAAAAAGTGATCAAATACTTTTTATCCAGAGTTGAGTAAAAAGTATTGTATTATATAATTCCATGTAAGTATTGTTGCAAAAAACAATAGCTGTGCCACCAACAAGACTTTGACATGGTGACTTTGTGGTCAGATATGGTTTTGTTGGTTTTCCATCTTGCTGTGCAGATGAAGCTTCAACAAAGTCTTTAAACCATGAATTACTTTTAAAGATAATTAACATTTAAAGAAAAGATTTACTTTAATAATGAAAATGTTTTGTTCATTCTTACAATTAATCTTTCATTAATTAAATCCTGATTCTTTGCATGCTGTGTAGTTTTTGAAGGCAATTAATAAATATCTTAAGTATAATTAAAAATTGATATTTTTTAGTTTTCACATTTATTAAATATGCTTGTAATTGTTTTTTTAAAATTTTGTAATCAGGTTATTGAAGTCAAGATGTATCTTCATAACTTTATTATATTTCCTTGAGAAAATTTGACATAGTATCAACTTAGTTGTTATTTAATAAAAATGTTCTTCTTGCCACTGTTGAGATCAATAAGACTGTTGAGATCAATAATTATGAAAAGCAATTTTAACCCTAGCATGATTAAATTTTTATCTTTCTATATTTCATCTTTTACTACATACATTTTCTTTTAAGATTTATACATTATGTTTTAGTGTATGTATAAAAGTATTTAGAAACAATGATTCTTAATAATTATTTTCATGAAATACTCTTTCCCTTATTACTCAGGAGATTTTGAAGCCTTGACTTCTGATGATCACTGGAAAAAGGATGAAATTCTTGCTGCTAAGATCAAAAAATTTCTCTCGGTGAGTTGTGGGCATGTAAGGCAATTATGTCTTTATTGGTGCAAGCTGACTAAACCACTACTTACAATTTTGCTTAAATGTTATGCAAATGCTTTGAATGGTTAGCACTATTTTAAAAGGCAAGTTTCATGACCAATAACTTTAATTTTATATCAAAATACTTTTTAAAATTTCCCTTTATTACAAAATTAACAGTTTATAATCCCTTTTATATTTTTTTTTCTATTTTAATGTAATTTTTGTTTATTGTTTAAAGATAAACCTTATTCTGGTGTAATTTTGGATTGCTACTAGGCCAGCTTGCTATCTTTCTATTTTACTTTTTAGTAATTTGCTATTGCTTTAAACAAAAAAATAGCTTTTTATACCTTAAGTTGTAAATAAGAATTATTTTTGGATTTGTTCAACTTCTATTAAATTTGTATAAAAGTATATTTTACATATCTTTTTAATTATAATGCAGTCACTTTCATTTTGCTGACTTCATTTATCTTATTTGTTTGATGCTTTTGATTTTTAAAAATTTGCTTTTGCAATTCATTACAATATCTAGTTATGGTCACTTATTTTACCATTTAATTCAAAGGAATATCCTCTGTAATTTATATTGTATGTTACATTTTTACAAACTATTAAAAGCTCTACAGTGGTGATTTGTCACACAGTAAAGTGCAAAACAGCCTGTACTCTGACATTAGTACATTCAAGGGTGTGATACATGCAATCTATACTATTCATCTTACTCAAGACTGTGTCAATGTGAAAATTGCAACAGGAAATGCTACCACACAACCACAGGCAGATCTACAGTTGATAATATAAAAAAAATTGCAAGTTGTGTTTACAGTTAAGGTTCTTGAACTACAGGCTAAAAAAAGAGACTCCCAAAAGGAGTTTTGCGATTGTGAATATTAAAAATACTATTACATACTAAGGAGTTAACATACATCTGTCTTCTGGAACTAGAAACTATATGATAAGTGAACTACTACATTCAAATAGTAGTCTTATTTTTACAGTTGAAATAGAATACCCAGATATTGAACTTGTACAATTGAGTACACAACAGATATAGAACTTGAATAACAAGAAATCTTCCTGTTGTAGCTGTGTATACTTTTATTGATGTGTATTCTATGTTAAACTGGTTAATGTGGTTGTTAATTTTAATGTTCAAATTGGCAGTTATCACAAACATTTCAAACATCAAATCTCTAGAAAGGAGAACTGGCTACTCCAGTCATATTCAGTTTTAGCATTGATGCCTTGCACTGGAAGATATTTCTTCTGGAGGATTGAGATACATTTAACCTAGAATTTGCAGAAAATACTGTATTTCTTACTGAGTGAGGATGCTTCAACGCAGTAATTCAGTTCTGTAATGCTTGATAAATTATGTAATATTCTTTGAAACCAAGTCTGACAAAATGCAAAATTCTTTTGCAAGTCTGGAATAAAACACAACCAATATTGATTCAGGATGGAATACTATTTGAACTGATTCAAAACTTCAGATAGTTCAGCCATAAGATCATATCTGATTAGGTCCTCCTAGAGGTGATGTTAAGGATAGTAAAATCTAATGTTGCTTACAAAATTTATGGAAGAGAAGTTGTCATTACCACCAATAGAAGACCCTACCATGCAGTGGTCCACTCCACTTTTTCTTATCCATACGACACAGGCACTATATCAAGCAAATGAAACTAGCAGAGATGTATTTGATCACAAGTGTATATGATAGATCCTGACAATCCAATGGCAGGACAAGGTACCAGGCACAGGTGAAGTGATGCTTTTGGGGGTAAATAAAGGTAAACTTTCTGCCTTTATGTTCCTATTTTATTTATAATTTTACTGCAAGGAACTATATATAGTGCTTATTTTTTACATTGAATTTCTTAATTTGGTGCTAGTTTATGAAAATCCAGTGATGAAATGTATGGATATTTTGGGAAGTTGCTTCAAGATTAATTGAAATCTCTCAATATAATTTATATAGATCTCTTTTGTAAATGTTTTAATTTCATTATAAAGCATTATTATTGTTGTTCTCCTGTTATAATTTCTCAAAGAACTGACATGAACAAAGCAACTTATTGAGATGCTCTTTTGTTTTATCTGATATATGTTATAAAAAAATATCACAACTGTAATTGAACTATCTTCTCTTATTATTTTTTTTTTTAGAGCAACAAAATAAATAATGTTTCCCTTGCTCCTTTTTTAATAGATATTGGATAGATTAATTCCAAATATGGTATCTTAGAATTTACAATATTTTAGATTTTTTGTTTATTTTGTTCTGTTTATTCATATATTTCATTATTAATATTTACTTTTACCATATTAGTTTTGTATTTGCATTTATATTTTTGATAATTTTTAAGAAAATTAGATTTATGCTTTAAAATTTTTTTATTTTAGTTTAAAAACATAATTTGACTTTATTAAGTTATGGAGATCAAAACATTATTTTTTATTTTTTAACTTCTAAATTTGTATATTCTCAACTTTAAATATTCAAATCTTTTATATTTGACAAAAAATATTTCTTAGCTAAAGAGGTCAAAAATATCTTTATGCATATCTTGTACATTGAATATACAATTCATATTTGATAATTTAATACAATGATATTTGAATTATTTAAAATTTGTTAATATTAAATCCAAATGCTTCTAAATTGTCATTCTGACACTTTTTACAAAGCTTTTTTTTTGTAATTCTTGATAAAATTTACTTTGCTGCTAGAAACATTTTAGTAATAATTTATGAAACAATTATAACTAAACATAAAGAAACAGATTTTATTTACTCTTTTTCTATTTCTATATGCCATGAAATGGTTCCTGCATATGGAATTTTTATTTTTACTATATTGAAATGTACTCAATATTTATTTTCTTGTATTGGTCACCAACAAATGTTTGTCCTTTTCCAGTTATTATTTTCATATAAATGATTTTAGAACTTAAAAATGTTTGTTGATCTGAATATAAGCATTATACTTTCACTTTCTATATTGCATTATATTTTAAAATGAAAGATGTCGTAACAGCAACCAAAGTTTTATCATCTGGAATTTTCACAGACTATTGTCCTTATCTTTGTTGCCATATTTATCACAATGTTTCGGCTGTTGTACACTCCGGCCTTCTTCAGGTGGTTGGAATGTCGAACTAAACCTTTTATTTCACTCGCTGGGGTAGACTGTTCTAGTTCTATGTGCCATGTCTAATGGATGTCAGTTATCAGTTATCTCCTGTTAATTCCCCTCTCCAAGTTCTCTACTGCCTTAACCAGGTATTGAACTCTCACTCTTTGGGTCCTGTCACTGGATCTAACTAATGCTTTTATCCACTGTGCCATGTGTCCATGTGTATGAATTTCTGGGTATTATAAACCTAATGTCTTCAGCAACCATTTTTACCAGTGCTCATATTGCAATTTTTACTGTTATCATTATATGTTTTTACCAGAGCTCATATTACAATTTTCATTATTATTGCTTTTCTCTGGCACTCCTTATTACTGATTCCCATATTGTATTCATTTCTATGCTTGGTCGGCTCAGGAGATTTTTGTGGCCTATCATATGTGCTGATTCCTTAAGTTTACGAATTTTCCAATGATGTTCTTTGTCTATGATCTCAACCTGATCCCACAGAGGGCGGTGATCTCCCTTTTCTCTCCATATGTGGTCAGCCAAGCCTGATTTTTCTACTTCCCCTCGTGTTACAGCTTTCTGGGGTTGCCTGTCTGTTTTAAGGGGGTTGCCTGTCTCCCCTTTATATTTCTTTGCACGGCTGCATGGGATGGCGTATACACAGTCTTTAGTCATGTTCTCCTCTATGGGGAGGTCTTACTCAGGAGAGATATCTGCAAAGTGTCGTCCAGCTTTTGAAGGTTGTCCTGATGTTATATGGACTGCAGATCCTTTGTATTTTCTCTGATAACCCCTTCACATAAAGCAGGCAGACTGTTTTCTGAGTGTTGTTGTACTCGCTTGTCCCAGTTTATTGGGGCTGCTGACATGTGCCCAGGGCAGTTGTTACGTTGTAGAGTACTACTTATACTAAACAATTCTTTATCTAATGTCTATGGGTCGCCACTTATGACTTTTGCTCGGTGTTGTAAGCAGCGGACGATCCCTTTCTTTATGCTGTATGGATGGTGGGAGTTGAAATTGAGGTACTGTCCAGTGAATGTCGGTTTACAGTATACAGATGTCTTGAACCCATGCTCTGTTCAAGATATTAGAACATTCAGGAATGGGATTGTGTTGTTACTCTCTTTCTCCATCGTGAACTGTATCAAAGGTCTTATTGAGTTCACAAGGTCCAGTAGAACTTGAACATCTTCTTTCAGAGTTAGATCCAGTGACAAAACCCAAAGAGTGTGAGTTCAATACCTGGTTAAGGTGGTAGAGAACTTGAAGAGGAGAATTAACAGGAGATAACTGATAACTGACATCTATTAGACATGGCACATGGAACTAGAACAGTCTACCCCAGCAAGCAAAATAAAGGATTCTGTTCGACATTCCAAACACCTGAAGAAGGCTGGAGTGTACAAGAGCTGAAACATTATGATAAATATGGCAACAAAAATGAGGACAATAGTCCAAATAATGTAAATAGTGTACATAATACCTCATCTCAGAAATATAGACAGATACAAAATATTTAGATTTATCATTGTATTATTTAACAAAATTTTTTAAAAAAATATAAAGGCAAATATTAAAATAGTATGGTAAATAATTTAAAAATTATATATTTTTAATATTCTATTGGTCATGGAATGTTGCATTCTTTGCTTAGTTTATTTTATTAAGCATGGCAAATATTTCTAGGCATAATAGTCAGCTAACCAAAGAATCAATCATACATGAAGCTTGTTCTTGCTTTCAATTTCTTCTTTGTCCTTGTTTTCTTTGTATTTTAGGTAAACCAGAAAGTGTTGCTGAGGCCATTGCTCTATGTACTTGTCACCATAACTGTATTATATCTGCTTGCACCTCTGCTTATTGTGACTGGTCTCCTGCTGCTGAGGTCACTCATTTTGCAAGTGGCATTGGTACCACTAACATTAAATTTAGACAATGACAGGAAAATCCAAGTTTACTTGGAAAATTATTACATTTTTACAAATTATTGTATTCAGTTTTATTACAGTGTTGCATTATGTTGCTATTCATTATTATTTTGAAATATTGTTACTTGCTTTTAATAGGCTCTTAAAATAATGTTTCATTATTTTATAACAGATATGTTTTGAAATTTATTTCAAGTTTGATGAATTAAATTACTGGATAAGCAAAAAGTTGTTTTCATTAAAAGCTTCAAAGATTTATAGGAAATTGATCATAAATTTTTAATATAACTGCAAATAAAGGGAAATATATCATAATAAAAGCAACCTTTGTAGAAAAAAAAACAAGAATGATTATATATAATGTTTTATAAAAAACTGTTGTGAAATGCTATTATTACTTTTTATCATATCATTTCATATCAAAATTTATATGAATGCATATCTTCCTCATAATAATCAGGAACTCATAAAATTACTCCCCAAAATATTCAGAGAATTTTTTGTATTTTTATGGTGAAATTATTGCTATGATGTTTAGTTTCAGTATTTGTAAACCTTTTGTAAGCCTTTTCTATAAGACTCTACTTTGTAATGCTAGTATCATATATAAAATTAAAAAATTTTATTTTAAAAAAGCATTACCAAGAAATTAAAATGTAAATTTAAATTTTATTTAATAATGAAAGTATTGCCTAAGTTATCTTAAAAGGCATCTTTTTCATATTTTACTATGTTGTACAAAAGCCATTATTGACAAAGAATTGTCTATCTAATTATAAACAGGGAAGAGATTATTTAAAGTGTAAAAAATTCTGAGAACGTTTTAAAATTATTGCATTTTTATTCTTAGCTTAAATAGTTTTAATATGTATTTTTAAAAAGCCTGTATGAGAAATTTGAGAGCAGGAAATATTACTTATAATATGAAGCTTTATTTCATATATTTGTAATATATATATATATATATATATATATATATATATATATATATATATATATATAATTTACAATTACTGAAATTTGAGTAAGGTTGCTGCACAAATATACATTAATATATTCCTAAGTAATAATATATATATAATATACATTTTTCTTCACCAATAGCACCACTCAATCTTCAGAGATTGAGTTAAGACTGACCATTACATAATTTCAATTTTAATATTGTAGTGGACTAGTCCATATTATTTATGGAGATTGTTTATAAAAAAAAAGTTTTTATATTTAAAATACATATAAGTAAATAGAGACAAAAATGATATATTTAAAATAAACATAAATAAATGGTGGGGAAGTGTAAAAAAGCACTTCCACTCAACTTATTTACTTCAAGCTACAAAGATATATAATTTTTGATGGAGTTAGTTGATAGTCAATTAACTCCAGCAAATATAAGGAAATATTTGATGAAAATAAAATTAAGTATATAAATGCCTTAGAAGAAAGCAATCACAAAAAAAATATAGAATACATGGAAAAAAAAAGGAGGTAAAAATATAAAAAAACATCACAATATATTATAATTTAATCCCTCCTTACAGCTGCAATGTAAAAAATAATGTTGGTAGAATTTTTTCTTAAGATAATAGATAAACATTTAAAAAATTCAGCAACATGAAAGATTTTTAACAAAAATAATGTAAAGATCAACTACAGCTGCATTAGAAATATTGAAAAATCTATACCCCACCATAACAATATTATATCGAGCAATTATATGATGAGCAAAAAGAACAACAGCAATGAATCTAGAGTTATAAATAATAAATGCATTTGCCAAAGCAATACGATCTGTTCCCTAAACAGCCAGTATATGACTAAAAATATTGTATATCAAGCTAGCATACAATCTGATAAAAATGTTAAATTTTACTTTGCTTTCACTGAAACTTTTTGGAAAATTTGTTTTAATAAACATAAGTTAACTTTAAATAATGAAAAATACAAAACCAACACTGCTCTCTCTAAATATTACTAGCAACTAAAGGATGGTGGCAATACACCTATAATTATGAGGGACATAATAGCAAGAAACAAATCTTACAGTGGTAAAGGCAAATGATATAACCTATGCCTTGTAAAAAAAAAAAACTATTTTAAAAAATTTAAATAATCCTAATTAAGCAAGAGAAATGAATTAATGGTCACATATAAGGCATAAAAACAAATTTCTGTTGAAACATGTTGAACCATACTGATTTCAATTGAAGACTATACCTTCCATTTTTAATTAATTTTTTTTACTTTATCTTTAGTTGAACTTTTGTTAGTGTGTGTAAGTGTATAGTCACTAGCTCAAATTAGTTTATATTTACTTGTATATCTGTCTAGAGTTTTTTTATACCTTATATATCTAATAATTATATTAAACACATATTAGTCACAATATGTATTTCATGTTTTGTGCCACTTCTATTATAAGTAGGATGTGTATGTTTGTGTGTGTGGCTTTATATTTGTCTTATGTGTGTGTGCATATAAGTATATATGTGATGTTATGCTTCTGAGATGCACCTACAATTTATATATATATTTTTTATATATGTGGGAAGCTATAACCATAAGCTTATCTTTCATCTATATATGGATATTTTTTTATCTATATTTATATATGTATATGTGTCTATTATTTTCATGTGAATATTGTATCAAACATGGTGATATGTAGATAGCTACAAACATAATCTAGTATTTTTTGTAAATATTGTTATTGATATGTAATCATATATATATATATATATATATATATATATATATATATATATATATATATATATATATATATATATATATGTGGTTATGTCATAATATTTGTGTGTACCTTTGTATTATTTTTATTATTACTAAGATGTGTATGAGTAGAAGATCAAATATAGACATGACACATGTAATGAAGTAACAGATAATATTCAAATGTGTGAGAAACATTCTGGATGCTAAAGTGTGTAAAAGTTAGTGAGACATAACAGGATGTTTTGAAAAATTTTATTTTGGTTTGTTTTTCATTAAAGCATATCTTGTGTGTATTTTGTACATATCTTCATTGATTTTTTGCATAAGAAAAATATAAGTTCGATTCATGAATAATGGATCTGTAGAAAATGATGTAATGTTTTTTAAACATCTGTTAATAATTGGTAGTATTGCTATAAATACTATATTAAATTATTAGATGTGTATATTTATATTTAACTTTTGTAGCTTGAAGTATATATAAGTTGTGTGGAAGTGTGTTTTTACACTTATTTTTCTATTTATTTATGTTTATTATTTTAAAAAAATTTTATAAACATTCCCTGTAAATAATATGAACTGCTTCACTATTATGATAGTTCGGTATATACCAAAATTTAAATTATGTAATGGTTAGTCTTAACTCGGCACCTGAAGTTTGCATTGTGCATAAAACTCAGAGCTGTGCTACTGGTGAGGAAAAAATGTATATTTATTATAAATATATATATATGTGTGTGTGCTTTTTACACTTAATAGACAAGTTAGCAGCAAATAGTTTACTAAGTATATGCTATGCACTGTTTCTACAAAGAATATTATTATATTGTGATCAAGGCTAGTGTTGAATTTTTTTTGTTTTTGTTTTTCTAAATGTCATAATCATCTTCCCATGAGTGGTTTTGTTACTTGTTCACCTTTTGCATGATATTTTATAAAACTGTGCTCTCATAAATAAAAACTTTCAATGCTCTTATATCTAAATAGAGATATTAATATTATAGCAATTTAATTTACATTTTTATTTAGGGAAAAGGCAATCTTTCATTAAATAATAGCAATTATATTAATGTATTTAATGAAAATATATCTAATTTGTAAATAAAAAGTAGAATTTGTTTTTAATGTACTATTTTAATGGTTTAATTTTTCTTGCTAAGGAAGCATGATAATTTATATAAATTTCAGATTTCCCACCTTATCTAACTGAAAGTTTGATTTTTTTTTTTTTTTTTTCAAGTTTTATTTTGGTCTTAAAAAATAGTTTTGCATCAAGCAGTTATCTACCCATATATTATATATGAAAAAATTATATTACTTTTATGCACCTCATAATTTTTTGTGTATTTGAATTAAGAAAAAATATTATTGTCACTTGATATTTATTTCAGATTATTTTAGAAATAAGTTATACACTAAATGATACTTTTAAAAAACTGGCAAATTATATCAGGCTTTTCAACTTGGGTTCACCAATTTATTTAAACAAAATAAATTGAAAAAAATATTGAAAAATTATTTCTTCAAAGTCCTCTATATTTATTTCATTTTTGTAGCCTTTTTTCATCCAATATCCAAATTCATATTTATATCACATATACTAAAAGAATTTTTATGTCTGCTTGCATGTCAATGACTCAATTTCAATTGGTATTGCTTTATATATTGACTAATTTAGTTATAATTGTCACTATATATTTTTTAAGGAATACAATCTATCTTGCAAACTATTTTGCTTTTGTGCATTATGAACAAACAAACAGTTATCATCTTTGTTATACTTTATTAAATTGTTACATAATTATAATCTTTGGTGATCATATTGAAATCATTGTTTTTTCTTTGCTGTTTTTTTTATTCTTTTTGATAATGAATAATTTATAGTAAAAATTTTTATATGAAAATTAAGGTTTTGTTCAAATTGTTATATATAATTTTTTCAGTAGTATCCTTAATTCATGTTCTTACATGTTAACTATTAAAAGAACTAATTGAAAATCTTATATGCAATCATATTTTTAGATTTTCTTTTACATTTAAACTAAAACATTAATTGTCAGGTATTTTGCATCTAAAGTTGTTTCTTCTGATAATTTCTCATTCTCATTTTTAATACAATTCAACAAAAGAAAACTGCAAAGAAAACTATCAATGAAGATGAAGATCATACTAGTCAAGAAAGATAACAAGTCATTGGATAATTCTACTGTTATTTTAAAATTTTGTAAATAATCTTTACATTACAAATTATATTGCATCAATTTGAAATTAAAACCATTATTTTAAATATAAAAATTATAATATCACATTTATGAAGGCTTAGATAAAGAAAAAGACATCTAAAAAAATATCTGTTTCATTATGTTTTGTCACTTTGTATATCTTATTTTAAATATGAAAAATTTCTTTTAAATTTTAGAAAATTTACTTTATTTTTGTTAAGAATATTTTATAATTATTGAAAGATCAAATATAACATGATTTATTGAAGTGTTGGTAATTTTCTGAAATGTAATATGCAATATTATGTTTCACATTTACCTATGCATAAAAATGTTACTATGGTACAACCATAGAATTTTATTGATAAATTTGATGCTTATTTCTAACAAGAAGGAAACAACAGTTGATAATTAACAAACATATTGAAAGTATGTTTTTAAACACTTTCTGAATCTCTGATTTATTAGGCAAAATATCTCTAAATTGCCATTTGTCTTGTAAACATTTTAGTCAGTGACGTAGCTAGTATTTTTGCCCCCTGGGGTGGCCCTCAAGTTTGCCGCCCCTCCCCAGAAGGAATACAATATTACAACACATGTTAATCTCTTAAAGTTTATATATATATATATATATATATATATATATATATATATATATATATGCAGTAGCAGCCATAATATAAGGAATGGAAACAACAAAGACATAAATATGTGTATTACCTAAAAAGTAATGCATGATTAGCAATGAAATTTTTACCGAATAAAGATTAGGGTGTAATGCATAAATATTATACAAAGTTACAAAAATTTACATAATAGTTTTTTTTTAAATAAAGATTAAATGGAACAAAGGAAATAAGCTACTGGACAAAAGTTAAGGAACGATGTTAATAATTTGCATAAACTTTTAATTTACATTGTTAAAAAACTCGATGGAGCTTTTCAACAATAAGTAAAAGTTTATTTACCATTAGGACTTTATTTTTAAGCAATATGGCAAATTCTACATGCAAAACGCTCAATTTTGAAGAAAAAAAACTCATTATTGCTAACTATCAAGAAAAAAAGTCAATTTCAGAAATTTCTGATATTGTTCATAGGTCTAAAAGTGTCGTTCATCGTGTAATTAGCAGGTATAAAACCGATAAAACGTTAGATGCAAAACCAAAAACTGGCAGACCTCTAAAAACATTGCAAAGAGAAGATCGAAGAATTGTTAGAATATCTACAAAAAACTGTCTTGAAACTGCTACATCAATTGCCCATAAATTTAATGAAGAGACAGATAAGATCTCAAGGAAAACGGTTGCTCGCAGGTTAAAAAATGCAGGATTGCATGCCTGAGTCCAAGTTTACTATATTTTGTTCTGAGGACAAAACTTACATACGCCATAGAACAGGTGAAAGACTGTCTTCTCAATGTGTCAAGAAAACCGTTAAGTTTGGTGGCGGCAGTGTGATGGTGTGGGGAATGATTTCATCTGCAGGAGGTGGCCCTATCATCCGCATACATGGCAATATCAATGCTGAGATTTACAAAAGGCTTCTTCAGCAGTATGTGGTACCAAGATTACATCATAATCTTTATGAATCTCCTGTTTTCATGCAGGACAATGCACCTTGCCACAAGGCTCAGAAGGTTATGGCTTTATTTGAAGAAGAAGGAATCGCCCTAATGAAGTGGCCAGCCCAGAGCCCCGACCTGAATCTAATAGAAAATGTTTGGAAGATAATTGGAGAAAGGGCTTAGAAAAGAAACCCGAAAAACTAGGATCACCTATGGGAGTTATTGAAAGACGAATGGGAGGGAATTACTGCTGATTTTTTCAAGAAATTAATTAGATCATGTAGTTGACGATGCAGAGAAGTCATTGAAAATAAGGGGATAAGAGATGTTTATCAAATATTAAATTTTGTTGATATTTTGTTCACAATCAAGTATTAACAAGATCATTCCTTAACTTTTGTCCAGTAGCTTATTTCCTTTGTTCCATTTAATCTTTATTTAAAAAAAAACTATTATGTAAATTTTTGTAACTTTGTATAATATTTATGCATTACACCCTAATCTTTATTCGGTAAAAATTTCATTGCTAATCATGCATTACTTTTTAGGTAATACACATATTTATGTCTTTGTTGTTTCCGTTCCTTATATTATGGCTGCTACTGCATATATATATATATATATATATATATATATATATATATATAGTCAACAATGAAATTATTCTTCATGCCCCCATCAATTTTTAATATTTTAAGCCATTTCTCAGAATCTAGTACCTGTATGATGCCAGGTTTTTTTCTGTTAACATGGTATTTAGAATTCCTCACTGATAAATTATGCAATAAAAGTACAATTGTGTTTATTTAAAAAAAAAATAAAACTGGGGATATGTAAAAAAATGAAGACGTTACTTCTTTTTTTCTAAATCGGGAAAACTTTAAAAACTTTTATGATATTAAAATAAAGATAACATTTTTTTGTTTATATACCCTCTGCTTTATTTAAAAAGAAAAACAAAAAACACATTGTACTTTTAATTCATAATTTGTCAGATTTTTTTATATTTATTTGAATTCTAACAAGTGAGGAGTCTTAAATTAAATGCCTCATTGTAACTGAACAGAAACGCAGTTTGTTTTTCTTTTAACAATGTAAAAAAAATGCAATGTCTTTTAAAATTATTTTGTTTTACGTAGTTGAAATTAAATAAAAGTCCGATAAAATTAATTTAACTTTTAAAAAGTGAAATAATTGTTATCATACTTTTAATTCTTAGTCTATTTTGCTTTATAAAACTTCAACCATCTAAACAAAAAAATAAAACATTGCATTGTTTTACTACCGTGAAAATTTGTAAATTGAAAAATTGAGAAAAAAAATGCCCATTTTTGAACTTTAAATAAAGTTTCTGCACTTAAAAAAATCTTAATTTTCAATTTTCTTTTAAATTTCCATTTGATATTTCCAGAAAAAATTGTGATATCCTTGTTATAAATAATCAAGAGTAGTCTCCCCTTGTTTTGTTACTCTCCTCTTTAAGAGAGCTATTTCTGTTTACTGGGACTATAAAAGGACATTATATATACACGAACCTTGTATTCTCAGTTGAATAAAGCTTTCTTAAAGCCTACACCTGCGTATTTTTGTCATTACAATCCTTAAAACATTGGAATTATTTCAGTTTTGAAAAGTAACGATTTTATATCCGTATTAAAGCTAGGCCTATGATAAGATAAAAACAAACAATTGGTTCACTTATTTATTTAATTTTTTTTCACTAACAGTTAATAGACATGAAAAATCAAAATCAAAGAACTGATGCCAAAGTCTGGACTTCACACATAGGTGTGAAAAAACTGTGGATTCACTAAAAATTCACTTAATCCAACACCACATCAAGCCCTTTAAAAATGTTCAAATTTTTTCACACCTTTTGCTCATGTGGTATAAGTGAGGTTTATCCCCACCAGCTGACAGCACGTTTTTTTTATTGCTGGCTGGCCAGCCATATCAAAGACAAATTGGTTTCATTTGAACCTTATCTTCTTCCCTATTGCATTTTTTTTTTTTTTTTTTTTTTTGAAAAATTATTGAAATTATGCTATTGTTTTTTTCTTTTCTGAAAACTCACTGCAGACCAAAAGTGCTTCCAAGGGCAGACTGCCAACTCCCCTCCTCCCTAGCTACACCACTGATTTTCGTAATATTGTGTTATTGCTAAGTGTATCATAAATCTACACAAGATTATTTTATCTTTTACTCATATTAGATAATCTAGTAAGACTAAGTCAAGTTTGACAGGAATAACTGTCTGAAATAAAAATGTAAAGCAATAATATTTAGTGATTTGCTAATGACTAACTTTGTTAAATTACTTACTTTTCTATTGATATTGCTCATTTTATATATATATATATATATATATATATATACATATATATATATATATGAATGTTTTCAATAATAATATACCAATATTTTCAGCATCCTGTAACTTGGCAGCGGTCTGCAAATGGACGATACTATGTTGGACACATGATTTTGAAGAAGACAGTCCTAGAAGGAACTGGCTCAAGAGATTCTAGTGCAATTTTAGGTAAGAATTAATAGGTTTGTAAATTTTATTATCTAGACATTGTGCCATTTAAAAATTAAATATATGTTAAGGATATTTTTAAAGCTTTTATAATAAAACATTAATTTTCAACAACTTACAAACATCCAATTTGAAAATGTTCTTATATACACACAAATTTTAATATATATGCTTTTGAATTTTAAAGAATAATCAAATTAAGTTTGTGCATAAAGGTGCTTATTCTAACATTTATTTCACTTTAAATTTATAGTAAATTCACTTAATTTATCTAGTATTCATGCAATGATTACTTAGGTTCAGTTTCAATTATCTTTAATCAGAATACCATTATTATTACAAACATTATCAATTATAGCATATGAATATGAAACAGAATAACTAAATAAATTCCTACAATATATGTTTAGAGACAGTTTTTAAATTCTTAGAAAGGCCTACAAAGTTATTTTCAAGCAATTAGAAACAAGTTTTTATGAATTTTGAAAAAGATTAAAACCTCTGCTTAATTTATTACTACTTCTGTGTAATGTTTTTAACTATGAACAAATTTATAACTATTAAATGATCAGAGAAAGCAAAAACATAAGTTCAATAAAAAATATAAAAGTCAAATTGTAGTTTATTATAAATTGAACCAAGGAATTTGTAGCAAGAAATATCTAGTTTTCAATTGGGATGATGAAAAAATTGTATCTCAACATTTGGCAATATGATTTATTGGGAAAAATGTACTGCATCATCTGAGTAATTTTTAACTTAATTATTATTTTTTTTACACTTTAAAAGCCAATTAGTTATTTGATTCTTTGTTTAAAAATTTACTTTTAAAATTTGGAAATCTTATATTATGAAAATAGAATATTAGTTTATTCAGATAAAATACTACTTTCTGTCTGAATTTTTGGGGATGAGGAGTTATTATTATTCACCCTATTCACATGTGGACTATTGTGCTCATCTTTGTTGCTTTTATCACAATACTTCAGTTGCTGTGTCCTTTGGCCTTCATCAGATGTATCCAGGTAACCTACAGGGAATTCCAAACTGAACCCTTTATTTAATCTACAAGGATTGACTCTTCTTGTTCTACTGCCTATGACTGGTGATATCTTATCTAGTTCTTATTCTAATCCTGCAGGACAATAGCCTAGTGGATTTAAGTGTTGGTTCATAAATTTGGTGTCATAATAATTGTGAGTTCAATTCCCGAGTCGGTCAGCGTCTACTTGAACTCAGTGGAAACAGGGCAAGCAGTAACTGAGCAGTACTAAGAATAAGAACTAAACAAGATATCCCAAAATATGAGCAGTGGAACAAGAACAGTCTATCCCCAGTAGATTAAGTAATGGGTTCAGTTCAGAATTTCCTGTAGGTTACCTGGATTGACATACACTTAATGAAGGTTGGAGAGTACAATGGCTGAAGTGTTTGTGATAACAACAAAGTTAAGGACAATATTCCACATATAAATAGTGTAAATAAAATATTGCTTATATACTTTTACTAATCAGTTACCTGCATGCAAAGATATCTAAGCCATCTTCTTCAATAGCAGAAATTATTTGAGTCAATTACTAAATATATTAGAATTATTTTTGCTTTTGCCCTCTTTATTTGTAAGTTCATTTTTAATAAATTTTGAAGAAAAATTACAAATATTAATAGATTTTATTAATAGACTATAACTTTGAAAAGTTATATTTGTTACTTATTGATTCTTATATCAAAAAATTTACATGAAATTATGTAAAATCATGTGATTATTTTATTCTAGAACAAGCAAATAAAGAAAACATTCTGTTCCAAAAACTGCTCTATTTTACCACATAAAAATACACCTTAAATTTAGAACACACCCAAAATTTAGCATGAAATATGCTAAAAAGAAAATACAGCGAAATTTTTAGAGTATCCTCTAGATTTCACTGGAGGAGATGTTAATTTTCTTTTGATGGTTCATGTCTGAGCTTTACATTGCAGAACAAACAAAAAAAATGGTAATTAATATTAAACAACGGGTTCAGAAATTATCACTATAACTAACATGTACTTTGTTTACTAAAAACTTCTGCGGGATATATATTATTAGTTATTTAAAGAAACTTTGATATGATATTAAACTTTATCTTTAAAGAAAAATCTGATTAGAGCAAAGTGTATTTTATCATGTTCTCTACCCTTTGAATTTTTATGCTAATTGGTGCTTATATTGTTCTTTTTGCAATATCAGCTCAAGGAAAGTCACATTGTTATGAGATGTGTGTCCTTATTCTTATATGAAAGATAATATTGTACATATTTTCCTAAATAAACTGTATGATTTGTGATGAAAAATATTGCAACATTCAACCTTCATGCCTGCAAAAACTATTTTGTGAAAAGGCTCGTTTTTCCAATTACATCATTATTATTTTATACTACCTTCACTCCCTTGGTAATGTTTATTGTTTCCAAAAGCAATCACTGAAATTTTGATAAAATCCAAACATATGAAAGTGAACTTGTACATTTTCTTGGTTCTTGAAAATTTACAACAAAAATATTAAACAGTTTATTAGATTGTTTATTTATAAGAATAATTTTATATTTATAACATACTAAAAATACAAACCAGTTAATACAGTGCAATGATATCATTTATCAATTAATAAAAAAATAAATATGAAAAAAAATTTTATTCATAAATTTATAAAAATTTACTAAATTATAAAAAATATTGATTAGCAATTTGCCAATGTTTTATCAACCATCCCAAAGAACACAATTCTCCAGCTTTTCCAATAGCTTTAGTCAAGGTGCTTAGTGTCCATTCATCATTTAAAATTTCTTTATCAGTCAGCATTTGGCTGACAATAAATAATCTATTGGTAGATTTTCTAAGCATTTTTCAAAAAATTATCAACAATTTAAAATTTTTTTCAAACAAAGAGTAGGAAGGTAGGTGTAGCCTATAATTGCTGGAGTTTCAGACCTTGGATTTCTATTGAATAGGCATCCTTGATATGAGATCACAATTATAGAAAAACGAAAACAAAAAATAATCTGAGATTAAAAATAATTTAAGAAAATGTATAATGCCTGGAAAAATCATATGTTTTGTTCATAGATATTTTTATAAAATTATGAATAAAAAAAATTTGTTTTCATAGTAATTTATAAAATGGTAAATAATAAATATTAAGATTTCAAATTTATTTATTTCTAAAACTATAAATAATAATTTTTTTTTAAATAATAAATATTGTATTGTACTTGGTTCACATATTTTTATAGTTTTATATATAAACATTGCTGAAGGAATCTCTATAATATAAATTGTAGTGTCAATTGAAAAACCATCTTTTGAAGCACTGTTATTTTGCAAGCATGATGGTTAAACTTTGCAAAATATTAAATTAGAAATTTCATAGAAAACTTTTAACAATAATTTAATTTTTAAGCAAATAAAAATATTATTTATGAAGACAAAAATTTCATAAAAATTATCCATAATCTTTCTGGTAAAATTAAAGCTTAAAAACCAAACATAGATGATTAATAGTAAATTCATTTATTAAATGAAATTTAATGGTACACTGATTTTGAAGAAAGCTAACCATTTCAATAGCTAATTGTTTATCAATGATTTAGCATGATTATACTTAGTAATATTTAATTATCAACTACTTTTCAAAAAAGAATGATAACTAATGAATGATATCAAAAGGTATTTTGCCTTTTCATTGGCTTATTTCAGTTTATGGTTTTATCTGTTCAGTAAGAAGTCTATGAAGGTTATTTAGTTAATTTGAGATTGATTAATCTTTTTTAAATATCTTATTGTCAGTACTTATAAGTTGTTTTTAGATTCTGAGATGAACTATTTTAATTATTACACCTATGTGGGTACATCTGTAAGTCTGCAGACTAATGATGTCAAAAGTGTGTTAAACAATAAATATTTATCTGTTGTGTAATTTAATCACCTTCATGTTTTGGTATTCAGTTGTCATAGTCACAATGTTTTGGACATTGTACTCTCTAGTTTTCTTCAGGTGTTTCTCATTGTACTCAGTAACATTCATGGAATTTCAGAGCAGACCCTTTATCCAATCCATAGGGTAAAAATTGTTCTCATTCCATTTTCCATATTTAGGGTATATTTCACATCTATCAATACTTATCAATATTATGTAATGTTGTGTATATTTCTTCCATAAAAAGAGAGTATGTGAATTTTCAGAATTACCAGACCACAGCTTAAACTCACAACTGCCAGAAAACAAGACATGTTTTAACCAACACTAGACCACATTTTTGTTGGACAATGTAGTGATTAAATTATTAATGCCTGCACGTAGGTGGTGGGACTATATGAGTATCCTGACTCAGGTGGTAGAATTCTTTTTAAGTGTTGTTTCTTTCTTAATTCCCCATGCAGTATCAAAAAAGGGATTGTCTGCTACATCAAGCCAAACGAGTAGCAATTCAGACATGTATACCA